>JAGVSP010001439.1:0-44888 GCA_022494985.1 Micrasema minimum
GTGCTGAAAACATTATATTGTTAGTATACTTGTTAGCAGTGCATGCATTCCTTCGTATCGGTGAGTTAGCACTGTAACTGGTCAATGATTGGCTACAGTAAAATAGTGCATTACTACGGGTAACTTGACCAGGCACTCGCATACTAATTAAATTTGTTAGTTGACAACAATCAAACATAGATTAAACAAACATCATTAATTGAACTAAACATCATTAATTGTTAAATAAAGATAATAAATTGAAACTGTTTGAACTGCCTTGCAGATGGGAGACACAAAAGTCAATGGGAAGTTCCAGTTTGCCATAGATCGCGGTGGCACGTTCACTGACGTGTTCTGCCGCTGTCCTGATGGGACGGTAAGGACCCTCAAACTGCTCTCGGAGGACCCCAAGAACTATGAAGACGCTCCGACTGAGGGTATTCGAAGGATACTTCAACAGGTGTCAATGGCGTTTCTATAAATTCAATAATCTGACAATTTCAGTAGTTATTCATTATTTATTTATTTATTTGATCTTTGATTTCCTGCTTTCTGGCACAGTTATTTCCGACTATTTGAAAGCAGCCCGAAATTGAAATATTTGAGTATATCATAAGAGCTCAAATGTTTCTTTTTATATTAAAAAAAAAAAAAAAGTAGTACATATCAAATTTTTTAGGCGGCCTCCGTAGCGTAATGGCTAAGACGCTGGACTCACGATACGGAGGTTCCAGGTTCGATTCCCGGTGAGAACACAAAAATAAAAAGTGATTTTTCTCAAGCCTGGGTGTTTGTAACGTTGTTCCCCTCTGTAATTGGGCCTCCTGGCCTGTTGAGGTGGTTAAATAAAAAAAAAAATAATAGTAATGTATGTAATGCTCGGTGCATTAACAAATTTTGTGACTTAGATTTTTACAAAACGGTAGCCTCAGTCTATCTCTATTTCGAGTTTCATGGCCATGTTGATTTTGATTAATATATAATTTGTTTGTCAACTCTCTTGAGGAATACCCGTTTATAATTTTATATACAAAAACCATTACATTCATAAATATCAATTGTGAGACTGTCATTATATTTGTTTCTTTTAACATGGATCTTATCCTGTTATATCTTTTTTTTGTAATATTATTTGCATTGCCTTGTTTGGTAACACCGTCAGTTTTTTTAAAATCTTCTTCAGTGGCTAAAAATAAAATACTACTGCAGTAATTTATATGGGGCACAATGATCGCATTATATATCAATCTGCAGGAATCCGCATTAATAAATCTTCGAATTCTTCCCAGAAGTGAAACTTTCATGGCTCATTTTTTGGTAACATGTTTAGAATTTTGTGAAAAGTTTAGTTTGGAATCCATGATGATTCACAAGTATTTTATTTCATTTATTTCAATTATTATCTCTCCATCCATCATTATTGTAGTTGTATTTTGAATTCTTTTACTTCCTATATGCATGTATTTAGTTTTATTTGTATTTAGCTTTAATTTATTTTTCTTCAGCCATATTTAAATATTTTTGAGGTCATATTTCAGTTGGTTTAAAATAGTTAATAACAATAGTAATCTGAAAAAAGGGCACGCTGGTGCCCACTGTATTCACTATTTATCTTTTTTTACACTTGCATCACACATGTTCTCTTCTACAGCTGCGAGTCATGGTACCTAACTAAGGGTTTGATTTGATTTCAGGAAACTGGTAAATTTATGGACCGATCCGGAAAGGTAGACGAGTCGCTGATAGACTGGATAAGGATGGGAACAACAGTCGCTACTAACGCTCTACTGGAGAGAAAGGGAGAGAGGATGGCCCTAGTGATAAACAAGGGGTTCAAGGATCTGCTGTACATCGGGAACCAGGCCAGGCCTAATATTTTTCAGCTAGTACGTCAACTTATCTATTCACTTATTTATTTACTGACAAAGTCAAATTTCAGCTTAAATACACCTATCTGCACGTAATAATGCAAAGGTCACTCATTTGTTACACTAAATGCAGTGTATCTTGATAATTGATTACATGAAGGCACTTTTCAAAACCGTTTCAAGATGCAACATATTATTTATTGTTTATTTTATTGTTTTTACGCACATAGAGCTTTTACATAGACATTTTAAAAAAGATTACACAGTGGGTAGCTATTCATTACCGCCAGAGATGGCATCCAGACACTGTTCCCTAAAATGCACTAGATTTGTGTTGAAAACATCAATATTGATAGTATACTTATTAGCCAGTGCGTGCATTCTTCGTATCGGTAAGTTGGCACTGTAATTGGTCGATGATTGGCTACAGTAAAATAGTGCATTACTACGGGTAACTCGACCAGGCACTCGTATATACTAATTAAATTTGTTAGTTGACAACAATCAAACATAGATTTAATACTTTAAACAGAAAGAGCAAATCATTCAATATTTTCTAATGTCTGTATATTCAAAAAGTTATTTAAAAAGTTATAATTTATGTTTACAATGGGAATATTCAATTTAAAATTTATAAAGCTCAAAAATTTATGCTGGACTCTTTCAATGTTCTTTACGTGAACCCTGTAATAAGGAGACCAAATGACCGAGTTATATTCAAGCTGGCTTCTTACTAAAGCAATATACAATTATGAAATATTTTTTATGTGATTAAGCTCCTGACGTTACTGCGACCTGTATAAGTCTATTGTGACGATTTCCTTTAAGATAGTTCACACCCTCCTGGCCTACGCCTAAACCCCTAGTTCTTGTAGAGCATAGCACATCCATCCATCGCTATATTTCCTTCCCCAAGCCCAGTTCTTCAAGGAACCGGTGACATTGCAATACCACTTGCACAGTTCATAATAAAACGTGTATACTTTTGTAGAATATTCAGAAACCAGATGTTCTATATTCTGAAGTCCTAGAGGTGGACTGTCGCGTTGTTCCGCCCCTCAAGGACCGGTGCATGTTGGGTGGAGACCAGCCACTGTCTGAGGGAGGACGGGGATGGAGAGTAGTCACAGGTAATATAGTCAGGAGCATACAGACACAAATCATAGGCATAAAAGCATTTTCAAAATGGCCACATTTTTTTGACTGAGTTAGTCCTCATATTTACTTGTTCTAAATATAAATTTAATGTGTGTGTATTTCGGTGAAATGGAAGATGAATATATTGTCAAATAAAAAAAATTGTTAGTCCATATTTTAGTAAAAAGAAGTTAGCGATTAGTTGTGTGTTAACATTAATATCTATGTCTGGAAAACACCTTATTTATCCACATTCCTACATCTTCTCATGAATGCACGCTGATTATTTTGACTTTTCACCACTTTCAAGTATTTGTTGTGCTTGATCATGCCGTATCTTTCTCGGCCTTCCTCAACATCTACATCGCATCCTCGCATCTTGATTGGGCACGCACTGGGCAGTTTTTCCACCGTTCATTCACTCCACACGACCAAACCATTGTAGAAAACATTTCATAATATTGTCGATAATGCCTTACATTCTGCCCTAATTTTGTCAATAATGCTTATTTCACCCTCACATTCTGCCCTAATTTTGTCGATAATGCTTATTTCAGCCTTACATTCTGCCCTAATTTTGACATTAATGCACCCATTACACATGCTTTTACCACAAAAAAAAATAGGTAGATTTGATTATCATTAAAAAAAACTAAATGTTTTGTTTACCAGGTACTACGGGAGAGGATTTGTATGTGATACAGGAGTTGGATAAGGAAGCCGTGAGACGTGACCTGGCCGAATTAAAAGAGAGGACGGGCATCAACAGTATCGCTGTGCTCCTCGCTCACAGCTACACGTACAGGGAACATGAAATGCAGATAGGAGAAATCGCTAAAGACTTGGGTGAGGGCAGTTTATACTTCATTTTTAATCTGTTATTTTATTTATATATTTTTAAAATTTTAAATTTGATGTACAATTACACAATGATAAGTGTATGTATCAACATGTATTGTATGTATAGGTGGAAAGATAAAACTTAAAAATTACATTGCATTATTATTAGATCCATACACTAAAATATGACATCGGGAAATGGGATAGAGGAATGAAGAAAAAGGATAGGAAAGAGGATGAATGAAGGATGTTTTAAAGGTTTGAGGAGAGGTAGTAATGCTTGAGACGTTTCTTAAAAACAAATAAGGAGGGTGCATCTTTCACATCACGTGGTAAATCGTTCCATAGTCTTGCAGCCTGGACACCTGGACAGTGAATGATTTAGTTATAAAGGAAGTGCGATGCCTAGGAATTCTATTTTACTTGTGGTAGCGTAGATCTCTACCTTATCCCTTCATTAGGGATGCACCACACATTGACAGGAGGACGTCGTAGGATGGCAGGGCTAACCGAGCCTACTCTTCATGTAACAAATGATTAAGATTCACTGCACAGTAAAAAAAATTATACCATAAAATGTCGAAAAGAAATAATAATCTATTCATTAGCTTGATTGACTAGACTCCATCGCCTATAATATATTTGACTTAAATATACTCAATGAGTAGCGAAATATGTCTACCAATATATCGCCATATTCGTTACCAAGGCGATGGAATCTAGAAATAGGCAAGTTTACATAGTAGTTTTGACCGCTGGACACTTCGACAAACGTCGACTTGTTTCTTGTACAGCGAGAAGGTATTTTAATATTAACCAGTCCCGTTAAATCGGGGCTGTCCAGCGCGCCATTTACTAACAGTCAAGCGCTCATTTCACAACGTCTAAACTTAGCATACCAATCCTTGATGGTTGATTTTCCTGGGGCAGTGTCCGGAAACTCGTCATCAAGACAAGTTTTCCCTTCAAAAAGCAATATTTTATCAACACGCGAAATTCCTTTTTATCAATTTTTTTCACAATAACAAATGTTGCTTCACTCAAAATGCTATAATTCACAAACTAATGATTCGAGAGCTGTCAAATTTATACACGTGTCTTTTGAAGGTTAGGGCTAACTAAAAATCATATGGATTTAATTATAGTACCGCCATCTATGTGTCAGGCCGGGGACTTTTCAATTGACCTATTATTTTATACAAATTTATGAAAGCGGTTCGCATTCTCCTATTGTCTAAATATATATTCCCCAGGTTTCACGCAAGTGTCTCTCTCCCACGAGGTGATGGCGATGGTGCGAGCGGTGGCCCGCGGGTTCACGGCGTGCGTGGATGCGTACCTGACCCCCCACATCCGCCGCTACCTGGCCAGCTTCTCCAGGGGCTTCTCTGGCGGGCTGAAGGGCACCAACGTCCTGTTCATGCAGTCCGATGGGGGCCTAACTCCCATGGACACGTAAGGGAATATTGTAATGTAACTATTTTCAAAGAAGATTCGTCCATGGAGGATGATTTAAGGAGCTCGCTTCCCACCTAGTGGCCTGGTTCTTTAAGAGGGTACGCCAGTTGACCTTGGCCACTTCGTCGTAATCCTCGATTTTCTTCCTGGAATTTAGCACTAGAGCAATGATTTTTCACAAGTTTTAGATATCCACAAGAAGCGTGTTTGCAATCATATTATTTCTTTATGTGTTACTTGTAAAAGGAGATAAATTAAAAATAAATTAACAAAAAAATTAGATCTCAAAAACTATGGGTCAAATAAAGAAATTTCATTCTACAAAATCGACTCCAAATATGACACTGTTTTCCCGCTTGTACATCGAGTTTTGTTACACAGTGTATATTTTTATTGTCGCTTTGTATAGTTTACTTTTGTACATTATTATGTCGTGTTATTCTTTCCTTTTCCACGTCTATATGATTTACCCAATTTTTTTTCCAATGCTTTATGTAAAAGCCCGTAGGGTGTTGGTTATGATAAATAAATAAATCAAACATAGCACAAATATGTAAAATTCTATAGATCTAATCTTTACGTAATGTTAATTGATATATTTTTTTCAGGTTCAATGGTTCCCGAGCCATCTTGTCAGGACCAGCGGGGGGTGTAGTGGGGTACGCCCTGACCACTTACCAGAGAGAGACTGACCTTCCAGTTATTGGTAAAGTCTTACAGTTTAAGCTATCATACCTAAATATCTATGTCTATTTTTGACGTGATAACGTCTAATAAATCGATGAACGCCGGCTGCACACACGAAAAAGCATGACTCATTGTCATGTTCCGCCTGAGCCGAGTGTGCAAGCGAGAGCGCGGAACAAGCGATAGAGAGGCACGATCGGCCTAAGCGTTCAGTTTTTGTGACGCATCTATCTCTCTTCACTCCATCGGCCGATGCGTCCGAGTAGAAGGGAGACAGCAGCAGCACACAAGCTACAAAGTGAAAGTGAAATTGTCATCACCAAAATTCAATGAAATCACCGAATAACTCCTGCTTTGTATTATACAAAATTATGATAATTCAGTAAAAAATAATTCATTTTTCAATTAGTAAAAGTACTTTGCTATTTTTCATCAATGTTTTTTCTTATGACGTTATCACGTAAATTAACTTCGTCCGTAAACCGACTTTACAACTTTACCTTTAAACTACATTTTATCGTAATGTAATACAGTTTTTGACTACTACGTTTAAACTACATTTTACCGTAATGTAATACAGTTTTGACTACCTTTAAACTACATTTTATCGTAATGTAATACAGTTTTGACTACCTTTAAACTACATTTTATCGTAATGTAATACAGTTTTGACTACCTTTAAACTACATTTTATCTTTGTTTAAAATTAAAAGTATGACATATCATTATATACTGTATCTTTCAGTTTCAAAAATTCTCATTGGAATCTATCCAATATGGCTGCTATGAATTTGTGGCTTTGTAAAGGGAAGCAAGCCAAAGAAGAAGAAAAACAAGAAACTCGGCTTTGGCAGAATTGAAGTTGGCATTTCTACGTTAGAGCACTTGTTAAATTTCTTGTCTTTGTTTTACAGGTTTTGACATGGGTGGGACATCAACAGACGTGTCGAGGTACGCTGGGTCTCTGGAACATGTCCACGAGGCTACCACTGCTGGTGTCACTATCCAGGCTCCTCAGTTAGGTAAGGCTTTTTTGTATTAGAAGAAATGTCAGTTGATAGACAAATAATATCTTAAAACTTACAACACAATGATATTTTGTTTACAAAATAATCAATCTAAAATAAGATGCTCGCTTCAACATTTGTGGAGCAAGTAGGCATCACCTGCCTCCCAAGAGATTTTTAGTTTTATTATAACTTTTAAAATTATCTAAGACTATACCAATTCCAAGCGTTTATTTTACTTTTGACAGCTCGATTATGTATCGATTAGGGATGTCCTAATGCGATACCGAATCGATTTCTCATAAAAATCGACTTTATTTATGAAGAAGTTTTAATCAATTTAACACATTTATATTTTATTTTTGCTCAACATTTTGTAGTTTATAAACATACCCAGACGTTTTAAAGCAGAGTTTATATAACGAAAGCGCTGTCGTAAAACTTTTTTTTTTAACAGTCTTTATTCAATAAAAAATAATTTTAGTAATGTAATAATTTCTATGTATTTTTAAGAATTTACTAGAATTCGACATTTAGATTTGAGATTTGAGGGGAAATTGATCCAGATTCAAGAAAAATCTGAATTAAAACCAACTTTAGTATAAACAAATAATCTTCCAGATGTAAACACCGTAGCTGCCGGTGGCGGCTCCATCCTCTCTTTCCTCTCGGGCCTGTTCCGCGTGGGGCCCAACTCTGCTGGGGCCAGCCCTGGCCCGGCCTGCTACGGGTCTTCAGGTCCCGCAGCCATCACGGACGCCAACCTGCTCCTCGGGAGGCTGCTGCCAGACTACTTTTTCTTTGGCCGGCATCTGATCACTTGGTTGTAGACGGGAGCTATGCCAGACAACTTCTGTCTCTGACCAACCACTGAATAGACAAGAGATGTCATAGAAGAGATTGTGAGTGTGAATCGGTTCATGAAGGAAACCAATAGGAAAGAGGTAAATATTAGTGACAACTACTCCTGAAGCTTTCGCCCATCATAGGACAAGGTGGGACAATCCACTGGACAGATCTGACAGATGATTGAAGGAGCATTTATGAGGGAGACACAAAGGAAAGAGGTAAATGTTAGTTTTGCCTCTCTGTGATTTTGACAATTACCTCTGCATTGTACTGCCCTCGTATTTTCAGGTTTCAATTAATTTATTTATCGATTTCTCAACAATGGTAGAAGGTTTAGCTGTTGAAAAATACTGGTTTAAAAAAATGTAAGACTAACAAAGCAATTAAAATGTTCCATTTCAGATGTCTCTTGAAGAAGTTGCTATGGGATTCATTGAAGTGGCCAATGAGGCTATGTGCCGTCCAATAAGGTAGTAAAAATGAAAACATATCGTAGGTAGTTTAAATGCATTATTAGTCACAATTTTACAATTTACACAATATGTATATGAAGAAATGACCAAATTCATGACGGACTTATAAAATCATCCTTCTTAGTAAGAAAACAAAACATGGCATGATAAGTACACTGTGAAAAGTTGGAATAATCGGCGTACATGCACAAGAAGATGTATGAATGAGAAGAAAGCAATGGAAGTGTGCCAGGACCAGGACAGATAGATGTAGTGTTCTATCCTCTATACCCACCCTTTCACAAATGAAAATGGCGTGATGATTATATTATTTCTATTAATAAGAGGATTATAAACTGCTTCTTGCTGATAGCGAAGAGGAGCTGCAGTCCTTGGTCACTAAGGTTATCAATGTGTGCAAGGAGAGTGATTTGTTAATGAATGTGGAAAAGTCAAATGTGATGGTTTTTGTAAGAATGTGAATACGACCGTATGTAATATTATAGTAAATGGAGACAGATTGAAGCAGGTTGAAGAATTTGTATATTTGGGAAGTATGTTTACAAGAGACGGAAATGTGGATAAGGACATTGAGAGAAGGGTAAGTGCCTGAAACAAAGTTAATGGTGCCTTGAAATCGATAGTGGCAAATAAGAACTTATCGAAAGAAGCAAAATTGGCTGTACACAACGGAGTTCTGGTACCAACCCTTATGTATGGTAGTGAAGCGTGGTGTTGGAAAAAAAAGGATGAAAGTAGACTGAATGCTGTTGAAATGCTATCTCTCAGGCGAATGTGTGGTAAGACTATGTATGATAGGTGTACAAATGTCGAAATTAGAGCAAAGTCTAAGGCTGAGATAAGCATTATTGACAAAATTAAGAAAGGGTTTGGTCATGTGGAGCGAATGAGTGATGAAAGAATGGCTAAAAGAAGTTTAAATGCAAGTGTGCCTGGATGTAGAAGCCGAGGAAGGCCGAAAAAGACATGGCATGACCAAGTACGACAAGTACTTAAAAGTGGACATGTGAAAAGTTGGAATAATCGGCGTATGTGCATGAGAAGATGTATGAATGTAGAGGAAGCAAAGGAAGTCTGTCAGGACAGAGTGGTATGGCGTTCTATCCTTTCTTCCTACCCCTACGGAGAAATGGCGTGATGGTTAGTTAGTTAGTTTTCTTTGATATTTCAGAGCTCTTACAACTGCCCGAGGTTACGACACATCGCACCACGCTCTGGCCTGCTTCGGGGGCGCCGGGGGACAGCACGCTTGCTCCATAGCGCGCTCGCTTGCCATCAACACAGTATTTGTGCATAAATACGCAGGTAAAGGATATTTCAGACCTACTATTTCACTTCATACAAATAATAATATTGCCAAGTAATCATTGTAACTACGATTTTACTTTCATTATTTTAATATGTTGAATATAATGATTGCGTCTTTTGGTAGGTATTCTGTCAGCATATGGTATGGCCCTAGCGGACGTAGTGCACGAGGCACAGTCTCCGTGTGCCTTGAGGTATTCTGCTGAGAATTTCAACCAACTAGTAGAAGAGTTAGACTCCCTTTCAGCTGTCTGTAGATCCAAACTTCTGGCTCAGGTAACCATTTTTACTTACTCTTCCCACTTCTTGATGTTTCGAGGCAGCACATCCCTAAGCTTATTTTGCATTTATTGGCAGTTAACTGAATGAAAAAGACTTTTAGCCACCGGGCTAGTTACCTCTAGTGGTGATTGTTTTATGTGGGTGCACAGAGAGAAATGAAAGAGTACTTACAGTTTCTAGTGCACATTTATTACACAGAAGTTACATGAAAGGAAATACTTAACTAATTAAACTAAGATTGACATGAATTATGAAAATCAATTTGGCGGCAAGAAATTTGTACAAAAGCGACGTGTAGTCATGATGAAGATTAAAATGTCTCTCCTCGTTATTCGATAGCGTTCGGCAGAGTTAGATCGGTAGATCTTGCTTCGTTCCGCGTCGCCCGCATGGCTAAAGTGGTGACCCCGATGTGATGTATTTCTTCCGCCACAGACTTGTTACGTATAAAAATAAAACAACATATGTATGTCATCGCTGCTCTAGCAAAAATCTTTAACTCTACAAAAACTATTTTGAAATAAAATTAATGTTGGAGTTTTTACTGTGCTTAAAAGAGGGCCCTATTTTGCAGCTACATTTAGTGAGCGCTGCCATCGCCATCTCGGTTTCATGTTATAAATATAGGGCAAAATAGGATTATTTTCTAGCTTTCGTAATATTCTCCTAATGTAGCCAAGTTATTCATAGTGAACGGTGTTTATTTTCCAGGGTTTTACCGATTCCCAGATAGAATTGGAACTCTTCCTCCACATGAGGTACGACGGGACAGACTGTGCACTGATGTGTGGACCCTGCCCGGACAAAAAGTTGACTGTGAATACCACTAAACGTGGTGATTTTATGGAGACATTCTTACGGAGGTAATATACTTTTACTGTATGCCATCTCTGCTTGAAGGAGATTCTGAGAATATCGTCACTTGGCTAACAACAGCAGATAATTGTATTTTCTACTCAGAAATTGAGTTTTCATTCACTTCAAATTTCTCATTTAATTCAATATTTGAAGCGCCCTTGAGGTATATTTATACGAAAACGGTTGTAATAATTGCTGTATACATTATCCATAATAATAATAATCAACATTTTGAGTGTGTCCAAATACGTGTAGACAAAAACTGGATTTCTCAGGCGTTTCCTAGTAGGTGATATAATTCGGTAAGAATCTCACTTGCAATCATAAAGGATTCTGCTAAAATGCTTAGCAATTTTCTCAATGGATGACAGAGAGTGTTCACATGTGAAGCGTCGCGCCATTTTACTGTATATTGGCAGATATGGATATCAAACACTAGGTGAAATGGGGAATGTTGTAATACATCAAGTGGCCACTTAACCCAGCGTAAACGCCTAGATATCCATATTCCCTTCCAAATTTCTCGTCTCTGTTGAGATGTCAAATTGTAATAATAATAATGTCAAAAATTAACATTTTTCACTTTTTTATGTTATTGCATAGATAACTTTTGCTTGCGTTGATCTTTCAATGCGATTTAAATGTAGTTAAATAAAATATAGCATAGTGGTAGTGCGTTTGGCTACTGCGTATGAGGTCGCCGGCTCGATTCCCGTAGGGTGTCAACACGAAATATTTATTTACATGTGATTTTCATATTAATATTTCATGTGTGATACTTTGGACTGCTACTTAAGCGTAAGAATGATCATCCTACCTTCATGTAATAAAATGATCAAGAGACACTGCACTTGGTGTTTCAATGAAGTGCCCTATGCACATTGGCTGCGGATAAAAGAAAGTAGTAGTAGTAAATAAAATATTTTTCCATAAAGCATCGCTCATAAAAACTTTAGTCTAAATTTATCTTGAATTCAATAAAAAAAGTTGATTAATTTTCCTGTAATATGAACTAAAATGACTTAAGTATGCGATGTTGTTAGCTAAGTTAAGATATGCGTTTTTCTCTCATCGCCATTTTTTTTACGAAACATTTGAATATCTTAAGTTGCAGATAAATTTTTTTGGGGTTATTATGCCGTGTTTTTGGGCTTTATGTTACCGACGTTTCGGAGCAGATTGCAGTGTCCATCTTCTGGGCCTTGTGTGACAATGATCTTATGAGTGATTAAGACTAGAGACTTTCTATCGGGCGATAGTTCAGTCGGGCTTTTGATCAGTATGAAGATATATGCAAGTGCGCATAATACAACGATCCGGTATCGGCCGATTGCTAAGTTTAATAGGCCTTGCGATTGCCTTTGAAGTATCCTATCGATAAACTATCGGCCGATAGCTTAATAAGTATGGCGCTCTTCCACGCGCGCACACTTGCCGATCGTTTAATCGGGCGATAGCTTTCTCCTTCGTAGTATTTGCAGCAATAATAACTTTTCTTGACAATATTGTTCCAACATTCATTGCGACGCTCTCTTCAAAAGTCGTTTTATTAACTGGAAAATCATTCGAGAGCAGTTGGCCGACTGTTCTCTAGTCTGCGCACTCATCACCAACCCGGCTGTTTTGTTGATTCAGTGTGCGCGCTAGCAGCCCAACCCGACTAAACTATCGCCCGATAGAAAGTCTCTAGTCTGCGGGGGCTCTAAGTGTGGGGAGTTTGTACCACATTCCAGTCATCGCAGGATCTACCAGCTTCTAGTAAAAGTGGTTGAAGTACCATTATACTTACGCCTTCTATCCATCCTTTTTCTACCACTTTTTAGGTAGTTGTAACTAACTAATAATACATGCATTTGCAGATACCAAAGTGAATTTGTTTTCACAATAGCAGGACGCCATGTTGTTGTGGATGATGTCAGAGTGAGGGGAGCCGCTAAGAACAACTTCCTTGATGAAAAGCCAGCTAACGTCGCTGATAGCGAACCCACGTTTGACAAGGTTATTGTAATGTTTTTTAACACTTACAGTAATATTTTTACAGTAATCGGCATGTACACATGTTTATACAATACATATTTATCTGATAGTGACTCACTGAACTGCCGGCGACAGTTGATGGTGTATTTATTAAAGGGATATTCTTAATACGGGACAGAAAACTGTACAGCTTCTTGTGCAGTTTGCAAACTGTCCCGTACAAAGCGAAAACTGTGTGGAATATTGAATGGTCAGCTTGACGTTTGGCTGACCTGACAGTTAAATATTTTTTTATGTAAACGTTTAAGTAGATATTGATTTATTGAATGCTTTAAAAAACGTAAAAAACAAGTAACATATTTACATTATTACCTATATTAACAATTTCCTGTGTGCAAACATACAATAATAACTTACGATTGCACTTAAATGTACATATTTAGAGTGTCTTTTGACAGACCGTACAGTTTTCTGAACAAGAAACTGTGCAGTTTTTATGTCCCACACGCAAATATATTATATTTTATTCTATTACAAAAAAGGAATTTACTGAATAGAAAAATTGTTAACTTTTGACAGATAATTTAGAATTTAGACCAACAATGATTATGATTTGGGTATTATTGATATCTCAACAGAGACAGAGAAACTCTGGAAACAAATGTGGGTTATCTAGGCGTTTACAAGGCTTATGACCTGTCATTGGCTGGGTTAAGTGGCCACTTGATGTACTACAACATTACCCATTCCGCCTATCATCTGTGATATTTATACCATATATGATATTTTTTTTAAACTTCTATATATGTTGAGTTTGTACAGAAGTATCCACATTTGAGTTGGTTTTTTGACAGATTTTAATATTTTTTCTCTCTAGTGACATCTGTTGAGAAGATTGTTAAGCATTTTTGGCAATCAATCTTTTATTGGTGTAGCCACATTAGTTTCCAGAGTTTCTCTGTCTCTGTTGGGATATCAATAATATCTGATATCAGCCCAGCATGGGTATAATCCAGTAATTTGTCTACAAGTATTTGTATACGTTCAAAATGTTGTTAAAGATTATGATTTGTTTTGCAGATAGTGGATGTGTACTTTGAAGGTGGGTACCAGAAGACCAGAGTTTACCGGCTGCAGAACCTATCCTCCGGCCACCACGTACCGGGGCCGGCTATCATCATGGACAACCTATCTACCATTCTTATTGAACCAGGTAACTTAGAAAATAGAATCGGAAAACCTTGGAAAAAGAATTTTAACATTTTATTAAACAAATCAAAAGATAAATAGAAAAATTACAATTATTATATGCTGTGGTGGTGTGGACTGTAGTTGATTCTTTGGTTGCCTTGATTAAAACTATTTCTTTTTCGACTATAGTTTTTATTTAGTTTTACATTATTAGTATTACAGTTTTAAGCCATAAAACGCAACTAACTTTTCAAAGCTTTTAAGAGAAGTTTACTAGTTGAAGGTTTTGAGAGAAGAGAGAAATAATTGATAATGACAGCTGGCTATAAAGGTTTATTACTGTGAAGCTAGTAGCAAAGTGAAGTCTTCACAGGTAACAGAGTTGCTAGTAATAAAAAACAGACACTTTAGTATTGAATTTCAGCATCAAGTCAAAGTCCAAAATCTTCGCAGACGATACAAAGTTCCATGCTAATCCACTAACTAAGTCAATCCAGCTACAGCGAGACCTGGACAGTATTCACCAAATGACCAAAAAATGGCTTCCAACACATTGTAGTACTAAACATAATTGAATATATACATAATTAGTATATTATATAAAAACCAAGTTTGGATTTCACAAATTTAGAATTTACAAAACAATATTTTTGCATACCAAATTTTAATAATTACATAGCTATATTTTTGCAGGAATTTTCAATATATACACGACCCATTAGACTTATCCAACTAACGACACCGACCCTGTGGCGGTCGGTGACTTTTGAAACAGGGCATGCGGTCAATAAACAGGCTAATAAAAGCCCTAAT
Source organism: Micrasema minimum (assembly GCA_022494985.1). NCBI lineage: Eukaryota > Metazoa > Arthropoda > Insecta > Trichoptera > Brachycentridae > Micrasema > Micrasema minimum. The sequence goes on from JAGVSP010001439.1 coordinate 14,731, forward strand.
CAAATTGGCATTTATTTATTTGATAAACATAATATCGACGATTTAGAACAGCAGTTTCCATTTTTTGTCTATGGAACCTTAATTATTATTGGTCACTTTTTTTGTCGAACCCTAAATGTAAATTGACAAAAATAAAAGCCGTGAAACGTATAAATCAGCAGAATTTAAATTATGAAAATTTAAAATGAAAAATTTTTTTTCAAAGTTTTTTCGTTTTCTACGTCGATATGCCCGCGCTTCCCTAACTCACGGAATTCCCGTGACCCTTAGGCAGAACCTCAGGATTCCGCGACACACCTTTTAGTAGCCGCTGGTCTAGACAAAGCGATAATAATAATATTATAGAATTGGAAATTTTTCAGATTAGTTCAAAGTCTTATACTAGGTAATAACTAACTAAATAACCATCGCGCCATTTCCCCGAGGGGGTGGGCGAAAGGTTGGAGCGCCGCGCCCTGTGTCCTGGCACACTTCCATATTTCCAAAAAACTAAATATGAGAGCTATCTCAAAGAAAAAGATGAATTAGTTTTTTTTTAATATACAAATTAATCACATTAATATTTCGTCGCCTTGGTGGTGAAAAGAGCTAAGCCCTATATGTATTGTATTCTTCACCACTCTGACGGTGATTTCAAAACTATATTATTATTATTATGGAAAATTTATATAGCGCCGTTTTCGTATATCCTCAAGGGCGCTTCAAATATTGAATTTAACGGCTCAGGAAATTTGAAATGAATGAAACTCACTCTGTGAGTAGAACATTCAATTAGCAATATTAATCAGTGTGCCTGGATGTAGAAGCCGAGGAAGGCCGAGAAAGACAATGGCATGACCAAGTACGACAAGTACTTGAAAGTGGACATGTGAAAAGTCGGAACAATCGGCGTATGTGCATGAGAAGACGTATGAATGTAGAGGAAGCAAAGGAAGTGTGTCAGGACCGAGTGGTGTGGCGTTCTATCCTCTCTGCCTATCACTACGGGGCAATGGCGTGATATTGTTAGTTAGTTAATCAAAATATTTAGAGAACAAATGGGTCTTAAGTTTCTTTTGATTTGTTAAAATAAAAACGTAAAAATGTTTAGCATTTTAAATCATCGCTTCATTCGTAGATGAATAAAATTAAAATAATATTTGTAAAAAAATAATAACTTTAAAATTAATTTTGGAGTTAAAAAATGTAAAAGTTATCGTGATAAGCTATTTTATACGTGAAAAAAAAACTGAACTCTCAAAATTCGTTGGTAACGTAAAAACGTCAAAATTTAGGTTGTTTGGGTTAGGTATAATAAAAAACTAAAGTCAACATCGTTTTAGTGAGAAAACATCAAAAGTCCCAACTACGCTGTTCTTTATTAAAGAAAAATATACTGAATCTTTTATTTAGGTAACTTTTATCTTTTTACAGATTCAAATTCTCATTCGATTACATAATAATTGTGATGTTTCGCATATTCACAAAATCCTATAAACCTTTTAGTTTACAGATTTAATTATAGACATAAAAAGGCAGAATACCACAGAAAGTCCTAACCCCCAAAAAATGGAAAAGTATCTCAGAAAGAATTTTATTATTATCGTGTCCTCTATAGAAATGCGTACGTCCGAACAGCATGCACGGTTGATAGTATTGGTAGTATAGACAGTGTTAAAACCACCACAAACACGGTGAAATAAGCGGTCGAACTCTAGTGCGCTTGCGCGAAATATTCAATTTCACAGTCAGCATCTCTAGCTCTAGCGCACCTCGGTCGCGCAGTCCAGAAGCATTCCCGCATCCCGCATGTTCCCGCAGTCGGCATCGGCCGCCCGTAAGTTGCGGTTGGATGTAGCCGATTTTTGGAGCAATTACATCTCGTAATTACGTAAATAATCCATAGTTAAAATATTTTATTTATTTATTCATTTTATTATACCAGTAGGTTTGTTTGTTTATTTATACATTTTTATTTAGCTATGAAAAAATTCTTACAGGTAGTATATATTTTTTTTTTTTTTTTTTTTTTTTTTTTAATTTTTTTTTTTTAGGTACATAGTTTTCCGTTAGTAAGGCATGCGCAGCATGGTCCGCATGCATTGACGAACCGCCACTGATTTATAGATATTCTTGTGTATTCGTTTGAAGCATACTTCGATATATTATTTATACCAATGTAAAAAAAAATCATTGTTACAATTTAGCACAAGAGTACTATTCTTTGTTTATATTTAATTTATGTATTTCGCTGTATTTAAAGTGTATTTTTGTAAAAGGCAAGTGCCGTAAATAAATAAATATTATAAACAACATTTTGAGTGTGTCCAAATACTTGTAGACAAAAACTGGATTTCACCCATTACGGCCACTTAACCCAGCCAAGGACAGGTCATAAGCCCTGTAAACGCCTAGATATCCATATTCCTTTCCAAACTTCTCGTCTCTGTTGAGATGTCAAATTTCAAATAAATATTGCTCACCCAATTGAGTTTCAGCTTCTCTGAATACAAATTCTTGTATACGAATTTCAGATTGCAGTGGAGTTATCACGAAGTTCGGAGACATCAGGATAACTATCGGGTCTGGTGGAGTGAGGAGAGTTGGCACGGAACTGGACTCCATACAGCTCAGTATCTTCTCTCACAGGTTCATGTCCATTGCCGAACAAATGGGAAGGTGAGATTCTAAATTTATCCAATTTCGACAATAGGCTAGAACACCAACATTTTCTGTAAATGCATAAAGATAAAATAAAAATCCGGTGAACCAGTAGTTTTGTGATCTTTTGTTCTATTTTTTTTTTATTATAATATTTATTTAGTACAATATAATTTTTTACATAGACTAATATTATTTTACATTACACTTAATTTTTAAATTTTATTTTCTTAAGTATCCTACCATTATACATTTTTCAATTAAGCTATAATATAATACCTATTTGTGCATTTATTTATTTATTACATTTCACATTTTACATAATCACAATAATGGGATGGCGACTCAATCAGTAGAGACCCATGCCAATGATCTGGCCCCGACTCACTAGATAGTCTGTGTCGAGTCAGGGCATTGTAGTATTATACATAACACATTGTAGTACTAAAGATTATTGAATATTTACATAATTAGTATAACCATGTTTGGATTTCACAAATTTAGAATAACAATATTTTTGCATACCAAATTTTAATAATTACAGACAATGTTGGTTTACATGCCCATACATAGTGAAACAAAACTAGATGTACAAGCGGAAAACTAGTGAATCTACGTCATATTTGTAGTCAATTTTAATGTCAATTTTAAGTTAAGTAAAATTTTTTGATTTGATCCATAGTTTTCGAGAAAATTGAGTACGAAGTAATTTTTTTAAAATTTCAACAACTGTAGGATTCTACAGAGAACTTCGATATCTGTGAACATAAAAGAACGCCTGGACTTCTCCTGCGCCTTATTTGGTCCAGACGGAGGTCTAGTGTCCAATGCACCACACATTCCCGTGCACCTGGGAGCCATGCAGGAAACCGTCAAGTATCAGGTTTGTCAGGATTTAAACATTAGAGATAGAGTGACTAGAGATGAGGAAAAGAGAAATTCTTCTGATAGGTTTATTTTTGTCACCTCTGTTTAAAACGAGATTATCGTAAATGTCCTACTAAATCGCAGTTAAGTTGGAAAATGCATTTCACCACTTCTGATTATCACAAACCGCCAATGTTAGTCAGAGGTTTGTTCCCCTTTTAAATCACATTTAAATATGGTGTCACATTCGCTTACTAACCTTTTTAGATCTATGGTAAAAAACCCCTTTAGGAACAGTGATGCAACAGCATTTCACTAGCAGAAAACTTCCAGCTTTGAATAAAATCATTGATATTGTATTATTTTATACTTAAAATATAGTTACGTAAATTAAACGTAATGTAAATGGATGTTTTAGCACCATCACAGAACTGTACAACAATGTTTTTATGTTAAAAGAGGTGGTTTATTGGTTGCAGCTTCAGAATGATTTTAATTCCATTTTAAAATACTTGCTTCTCATGAGCATTTGCATTTTTTACTATGACATTCACCTTGCACGTTTCTGAGTCTCTTGCTCTCAGCAATCCCTTTTCTGTGATTTTCTGCCTTTCATCTTCCTCTGTTGTGGCGTCCTTCCAAGACGCTGGTTCCTCTGTAGGCTTTTGCGGATATACACTTGCTGGTATCGTTGATGGCGCAACGATCTGAGCAGTTGAAGGCATTGGTTTTAATTAGTTGTTGTAATCCATTATGCACGGGCGCTGCAAAATCACATGGTCGCACAACGGCATCTATTTCCTCACCGTTTTGGATGATCAAAATCGTGTCAGCTTCTTCGTGTGAAATAGTGCTAGGGCTAAAAGAGATTTCTCAATATTACATTGATGGCTGCCTATCCGAACATTCTGCATGTCTATGATTGTGGTATCTCCTTGCAGTTTCATATCTAGTGATCTTTCTAACACTGTCAGATTAAAAATCGCATTAGGATGGGGTATCTACCGGCGGTAGTGCCGATCGTGAATAGACGTGTGTCGTATATATTTCGTGGATCTTCTATATTGTCTGGCAGTGGATTACTATAACTGTGGCCAGTTCTGTAGGTTATGTGCGCATGGAAAATTATACGATGAACTTCTGTATGACTGTATCTTATGCATTAATATTTATTTAATCGTATAGCTGGCAGCTAGCCCGTAGAGGAGGTAGAACATGAACGAACGTTTGCACGTACTCCATTGTCTCTGCGTATTCTCGTATGTCTGATCTAGTGGCAGACTGCAGACCTTAGGCTCGTCAAAAGAGAATTAACAAACGTCTATTGCAAAAATTGTCAAAGCGTTCATTGGGAGTTATAATCCTCTTATCATCGAATATGTAGCCTCCGACCACCTTATCCAACGGAGGACAAGAAATGAGATTTAAGTATTTAATTCATCGCTAGTTCATTCAGACAAATAAAGATGTGTATGATTATTTATTTATTTACATCTATGTTATTTTTTGTATATTAGTGATTTGCTTCATATCACTGGTGCACTTATCATTTTATCTATTAAATTTGCATCGTTCAGATACTGCCTGTACTAATTATACGTCATTAGCTACAAACTATCACTCTTGATTCTGTCTCCTCATCTATCACACTTGATCGTATTTGTGTCCGTGTGGTTTAACTTGTCTTGTGTACCCTCTACGTCACTCACTACGTCATCAACAGGCATCTACGTCATCAAGAGACATCTACGTCACACGTTTTGGTCGTATTGCCTGATCAGATAAATGTTGGAGTCTATCGATAGGAACGACATTAAGCTGTTATGAGAGACAGCGTATCAACAATTAATGTTGAACAAAATAGGCAGTTATTCTGTCATAAGTCAGTAAAAAAATATGTTTGTGAGCGTTCATGAATGTAGTATTTCTATTATAGTATCAAGTTATATTGTATACATCAAGATAAGAATTTTTATGTAGAATAAAAGTGTATATGTATTAGCTGTATAGTCTAGGTGCAGAACTATACAAGAGAAAATCCCGTGACGTTATGATTTTTTTAAATATTTATTCATTTATTTATACATGGATGTGTTTATTTAGCGCCACATTTAGTGCGTTGGCGAATCAATCAGTTTTGTTTTTAGTTTGTCCGCAATGATGGCTGGCGCGTTGGTCACTAGATAGTCCGTGTCGTGTCAGGGCATTGTAGTGTATAGCAATGATGTTGTTTGTACAGTAGGCTACATTACTTGAATTCCTTGTCAGTCTAGTCCTAGGAACGACACAGTATGTGAATAAGTGGAGTCCTGGATACATTAGACATTGTTCATTACGGCATACTATAATACCTGGATTTGTGCATTTATTTATTTATTACATTTCACATTTTTACATAATCACAATAATGGGATGGCGGACTCAATCAGTAGAGACCCATGCCAATGATCTGGCCCCGACTCACTAGATAGTCTGTGTCGAGTCAGGGCATTGTAGTATTATACATAACACATTGTAGTACTAAAGATTATTGAATATTTACATAATTAGTATAACCATGTTTGGATTTCACAAATTTAGAATAACAATATTTTTGCATACCAAATTTTAATAATTACAGACAATGTTGGTTTACATGCCCATACATAGTGAAACAAAACTAGATGTACAAGCGGAAAACTAGTGAATCTACGTCATATTTGTAGTCAATTTTAATGTCAATTTTAAGTTAAGTAAAATTTTTTGATTTGATCCATAGTTTTCGAGAAAATTGAGTACGAAGTTAATTTTTTTAAAATTTCAACAACTGTAGGATTCTAACAGAGAACTTCGATATCTGTGAACATAAAAGAACGCCTGGACTTCTCCTGCGCCTTATTTGGTCCAGACGGAGGTCTAGTGTCCAAATGCACCACACATTCCCGTGCACCTGGGAGCCATGCAGGAAACCGTCAAGTATCAGGTTTGTCAGGATTTAAACATTAGAGATAGAGTGACTAGAGATGAGGAAAAGAGAAATTCTTCTGATAGGTTATTTTTGTCACCTCTGTTTTAAAACGAGATTATCGTAAATGTCCTACTAAATCGCAGTTAAGTTGGAAAATGCATTTCACCACTTCTGATTATCACAAACCGCCAATGTTAGTCAGAGGTTTGTTCCCCTTTTAATCACATTTAAATATGGTGTCACATTCGCTTACTAACCTTTTTAGATCTATGGTAAAAAAACCCCCCTTTAGGAACAGTGATGCAACAGCATTTCACTAGCAGAAAACTTCCAGCTTTGAATAAAATCATTGATATTGTATTATTTTTATACTTAAAATATAGTTACGTAAATTAAACGTAATGTAAATGGATGTTTTAGCACCATCACAGAACTGTACAACAATGTTTTTATGTTAAAAGAGGTGGTTTATTGGTTGCAGCTTCAGAATGATTTTAATTCCATTTTAAAATACTTGCTTCATCATGAGCATTTGCATTTTTTACTATGACATTCACCTTGCACGTTTCTGAGTCTCTTGCTCTCAGCAATCCCTTTTCTTTTTTAAACATTATTATTTATTACCCAGTTTTATCCAGAGCAGCTAAAAACATTGTCCATGAAATGTCTTGGCTTACCGGAGGTCTAACTCCATTTAGCCAAAACGCATAAATGGTTTTAATGACTCTGGCGTCTATTTTCTTTAACATGTCCATCCAAGTTCGTAGATTGATACAGCCTTCAGAACACAAATAATAATCCAGAAAATCACTATCCACACTAGGTGAATTGTTTATTTCAATATAGGCGTATTGAATTTGCATTTCAGATACTCGTACGAGGTGACACTCTCCAGGAAGGTGATGTGATATTGTCCAACCATCCTAAGGCTGGTGGATCCCATCTCCCCGAGATCTGACTGTCATTACTCCGGTCTTCCACAAGTGAGTATGGATCCTGGCAGGAAGGGCTTAAAGCAAAACTGTCGGGTCGATAGAGCTTCCAGTTGTGGCCACGTAGATTGGTGTTGGGATTTAGTTGATGGGGCATAATATAGTAGATTCAATTTCAAAGACAGTAAGCGATGTCTCTTTCCAGAGGTATAGCCAAGCCGATATTCTTTGTGGCGTCCGTGGTCACCACGCGGACATCGGCGGCATCACTCCCGGCTCCATGCCACCCCACTCCACCAGCCTGGCGCAGGAGGGCGCCGCCTTCACCTCCTTCCTGCTGCTGCAAGGCGGCGCGCTGCGGGAGGCGGAGCTGCGCCACGAGCTGCGCCACTCGCGCAACCTGCCGGACAACCTGTCCGACCCTCAAGGCGCAGGTGGCCGCCAATCAGAGAGTGAGTCGGTCAGATAATGTATGTCTACTCCACCAGCCTGGCGTAGGAGGGCGCCGCCTTCAACTCACATTTGAAGCACTCATAGACCTGTTAAGTCCACACTAGACAAGCTATTTCTAAGAGAGCTGTCAAAATTTTATGTTCCATTTTGTCACTTAGCTAACAACACCGCACATGTCATTTTAGTTCATATTACAGGACAATGAATAAACTTATTTTTTTGTTGAATTCAAGATAAATTTAGACTAAACTTTTAATGAGCGATGTTTAATGGAAAAATATTTTATTTCATTACATTTAAATCTCATTGATAGATCGACGCAAGCATAAAATATCTATCCAATAACATTAAAAAGTGAGAAATGTTCATTTTCGACTTGCGCGGTGTTGTTATCTAAGTGACGATTTGTATTTTGTAGTGAAAAAAAGACAACAAAAGACATCAAGATTTAAACATTCACTGAAGTAGACCCGATCCTGTCTTGGGTGTGTCCACATTTTATTCTAACTGTCTTAGCTTCACCAATTTAATGTTCTGTCACTTTATTTACTGCTTTGTTATCCCTATTATGCTTATCTTTGTATTTAAAATGGATTCGTCCGTAAATATAAATAAATAAATGTAGGTTACATGATTTCTTCATAAAGTAAATAGCTGTAATTTGGCAGGGTATGCAACTAGTTGGTGAACTGATAGCTTCCTACGGACTGGAAGTTGTTCAGGCATATATGGAATACATCCAATCCAATGCTGAGCTGGCCGTTAGAGATATGCTCAAAGTAAGTTCCCATAGGTATAGTATTTTGTATCTTATTTTGTGGTTGTACTTTCTAATTTCTTAAATCCTTATATATATTTATGTTCTGTTGTTACCAAACACACAAGTCCTGCAGGGTTTATCAATTCCAATTTGAAATACTCAAATTAGGTAGTTGCTTGGAACAAATTAATGTTTAAATTAGTAAATCTTCATAGATCTGCCAAATTTATTAATGAATCTTGATAATGGAAAATATACTACTATTAAAAATATCACATACTGTCATCCTGCGAAGGCGTTTCGGCTGGCTAGGCCATGTACTATGCATGGCCTCCTGAGAACCGCCACCATGCTTGGCTATTTTATAAGGTTCTCGGCATTAATGTGAAAAAACCTAAGTTAAACAAATATTTCTTATTGACCTCCGCGGGAATCGAACCCGCGACCTCATGTATGGTAGCCCAACGCGCTAATCACTACGCCACGAGGCAAACAACAGATCTACCTTAACAATACACAAATTAAAAATATTAATTACAGTTAAAACTGAATTATTCCAGGACATAGCAGCAAAGACATATGCCAGCACCGGCGGCTACGAGCTGCGCGCGGTGGAGCATATGGACGACGGCTCCCCCATCAGCCTGAGGGTGACGCTCGACCCCCGGGCCGGGGGCGCCGTGTGCGACTTCACCGGCACAGGACCAGAGGTGTGGGGCAACTGCAACGCGCCCCGGGCCATCACACTCTCGGCGCTCATCTACTGCCTGAGGTGCATGGTCGGCCACGATGTGCCGCTTAATCAGGTTGGATTTTACATTATTCTATTGTATAGTAGTAAATAGCAGACTTCTGAGTTTTGAGAATAGGTGTCATAGAAGAATATTAAGTGTGCGGTGGTTTGATTTTGTAAGGAACAGAGAGGTGAGGCAACCCAACCCTTGGTATCTACTGTCATCCGGCGAAGGCGTTTCGGCTGGCTAGCCATGTACTACATATGCCTCCAGAGAGCCATGCTTGCCTACTGAGTGGTCGAGAATCCTGTAAGAATCTTGATTCCTTTACCTATCCTGGAATAACAAACTTTTTGTCTATTCATTATTATTATTATTACCTTATAGGCAGGCAGCTTTTGCTGGTGATCTTGTATACTGCTTCTTGTGTGCCTTCTGCATCTAAACGGTTTTTGAACTGATTGACCGTAGTGGAGTGGACAACTAGGCCCGGCAATTTGTTCCAGTCTGAAATCACCCCACTGGGAAGGAAGTTTTTCTTAGGGTTTAGGTGGAATGATTCATGAAAATGAAATTTTAAAAAAAAAGGTTATGTCTGTAGAAACTAGATTCAGTGTGGATTGATATAATTATATATTTATGTTATTTGATTTCTAAAGGGCTGCCTGGCTCCCGTCCAAGTCATCATACCTCCGGGCAGCCTGTTGGATCCCGGAGAGGACGCCGCCGTAGTGGGAGGCAACGTTCTCACTTCGCAGAGAATCGTGGATGTGGTGCTTAAAGCCTTTTCTGTGAGTAATACCATAATAATTTATCCAGTTTTATATCATCCAGGTCTTACCACTCATGAAATGATTAGAGCTATATTTTTGTTATAAAAAGATACAACTGGGATGTCTTACTACTCTTTAATTAAAATGATGGAGGCGGGCGGTATTTCATATAAAATTTAACCAATGTCAGTTGGCTGGTATTACTTCTTTGCCTCTGTGTGCATCAACCAGCGTATGCATGGTGTAACAAAACTCGATGTACAAGCGGGAAACCAGTGCATCTACGTCATATTTTGGAGTCGATTTTATTTTTAATTTCCGATTTCCACAGAGAGCTACGAGGTACAACGCTTTGTTCCAAAAAGAAAAAACCCATACTAATATTGCTTGCGCCACTTTCTTGTAGGAAGTTTTAAATACAATTTTTCTATTTTGTTTATATGTGTGTGTCTTTATGGTTGATGGGATTTGGCCATAAGACGCTTGCTTTTTGCGGAACACGATTTGGTCCTGTCACCATTGCGGCGCAAACACGCATGCGCCCGACTAAATAGTTGAGTTACAAATTGACCACCGAGGAGCGAGAGTTTGGTATTGTTTGTAACCTCATTTCCGCTCCATTTTTAACATCCAAAGCAGTGAAATATCAGAACAATCTTAATCACCTCCAGTTCCGTGTTTTTGATCTGTTCGTTCTGAAAATCCAGCGGCGCCGGCGACTTGCGAGGCGATTTATATACCTGTTTCAGGAGGACAGTTCCGGTGAGTGTTCTTTTGGTTATATCATCGACCGGAGACCACGCGCACATTTGCTTATTTTTTTAAATTATTTGAGGCAGTGACCTTCGGGGAAGCGCTGAGACCTTTCTGTTGGAAGATTGCGCGATCATCCCCGGGCATATATAATTTGCCTAATCAAATATGCATTACCATAGTTAAAGAAATACGGCTAGCAATTATTGGCGACAAACTAGCTGATTACCATCGATATCTTTCACACTAATGAAATGCAGATTGAACATTATCTCACAAAATACTTCCTTTTTAAATAACATATTTCATATACTCTGAATCCATAAGAGAACAAACAATGCATTACGTTGCTTCTTACTGACATAACTGTTTATCGACACCGAACAAGTGATCCTTGTTCGTTTTTTGTCCACAGTTTTTCTTTCTTTTTATCTTAAAATTATATTATGTATGTAACATTGGTTTGGTATTGATACTTACATTTGTTTTGTAAAAGCCCCCATGGGCGTCGATTAATAAATAAATAAATAGAATAATTTTTTTCAGTTCAGTTCAGTTCGATGTCCACAAATTGGCTTTACTTTTTACATCAATTTAAAAATACAAATTGAAAAAAATATTCCACTAACCATATGGTAATCAGTGGATTTCTTACATTTAGGTTAAAATTACAATTTTCTAAAAGGTTGGTAATGTCATGTTTTGATTTGACCCATACTTTTTCAGAAAATTAAATTAAAAATAAAACCGTTGTGATATGTCACCTTTGCAGGTGTGTGCGGCATTCGCAGGAAAATGCATGAACAACGTGAAGCATGGGCGAGAGCGGCTGGGGCTACTACGAGACGGTGGCCGGGGGCGCCGGGGCGGGCCGGGCTGGCGGGCGCGGCCGGCGTGCACTCGCACATCGACCAACACGCGCATCACGGACCTGGAGGTCATCGAGCGGCGCTACCCGCTCGTGCTTGACACGTTCAGCCTGCGCCCGGGGTCCGGGGGCAGAGTTACACACTATAAAAAAGCCCCACCCCTTTCCTTTTGACTGTTTTTTTATTTATTTTTTTTATTTAAATTGTAAAATCGAGACAGGATCTGTCTCTTTTTTGGTGTTAGTTTTTCAGATTTAAACAATCACTAAAATAAAACCAGATCTTGTCTCGTGGGTAGGTTCTAATGAATGTATACTTTAAATAGCGTTTTCGTTCCTTGCTTTTATTTCCTTGATTGTATTTTATTTTAATTGTAACTGTATACCGGAAATTGGAATAAATGTGTTAGAATAATATATTATGTTTGAAATCGGACTTAAGTCCGTAAATTAAATAAAAATAAAATTAAAATAAAATGAATATGTCATTTCTATCTAATGAATATTATTATTGAATCAAATGATTTTATAATTTCAGGTAAATGGAATGGAGGCGCCGGTGACAGAAGTGTAATTATGTTCAGAAGAAAGATGACGCTATCTGTATTGACAGTGAGGAGAGCCTTCAGACTTTATGGAATGGAAGGTATGTTGGTTCATTATTGTGCTTATTTGCGGGCGCGGCCTGTTGTTTGCCATAAAGTTTGACCAAAATAAAATATTTTGGATACTTCAGCATTGTTGTACTGTGTAAACTATACGTAATGACATTACATAAGGTTGCTTTGTGGCTAATTTATACTGAATTGTAAGGAGACCTCCGGTCATCTAAAAAATATTTGATCAGTAAATTCTAACTGCTTGAAACAGTCCCAAAGCCCCACCTTTTCCTCATTTGGACTGTCATAACATGTTCATTTTTATTTTTTTTATTTAAATTTCAAAATTTTTCAAATTGAAAAATTGGGTAGATAAGTCGCGATAATTTTTTGGTGGAAATAGTTTTATTTCAGATTTAAAATGTTTGTAGCAAAAACCAGCACCATCGTTAGTAATATTTACTTGTTAGTGATCTATTATATTCTCTGGTTTTTTTTTTTTTTTCATCTCCTGAACAAAATATAAATGTCTTTACAGAAATTACCGTTAACGTCCTAAGACTCAATAATCAACCTAATATTGTTGACCATCTTTCGAAAAGGCAAAAGTACTGATTACATAATTTTTGCTTAGAATAATTTATAGTTTTTTAATTTTTTACGGCCAGATTTTTCCAAGAATGGTTTTGCGAGTGTCTTGTAAAATGAATGAATTCGGATACGCCTTTTATTTTTTTTTTCATATATTTTGAAAGACGGACAATGGAATGGAGGCATACCTACAGATAAATTAAATTGGTGATAAAATCAAGTTTAATACGCTAAGGTGTTTGCCTGGAGAGGAGAGCCTTCAAATACTACCTGAAATTCGGAAAGTAAGGATTCATTTATTGACTTATTAATCTCGGAGGGACAAAACATCACTTGTTTCTGTTGTGGTTTGCTGGAGAGAGGGGTCGAACTAGACCGTAAGAAGGTACGGAAGACTTCTTAATCTCACTTCATGTTTTTTTCTTTACGATAGTGATAGCACATGTTCTTTAGCTCCGATATTTATCGATATCGATGTTTATTGAGCCTACTTATGCAATGAGGTAGTCGCGGACACAAATTTCTCAATTTACATTACGAAAATAAAATAGTCCTATGTATATTTGGGTTTTCTGTAGCTCCTGCACCCGATGACAAACTCCAATTATGGAGTTTATCGGGACTGTATTTAAAGTTTCTTTTGTAAAGAAATATGTATTTTTTGTAATATTTTTTATTGATTAAGACTGTTAAAAAAAAAAAGTTTTATGACAGCGCTTTCGTAATATAAACTCTGCTTTAAACGTCTGGGTATGTTTATAAACTACGAAATGTTGTGCAAAAATAAAATATAAATGTGTTAAATTGATTAAAACTTCTTCATAAATAAAGTCGATTTTTAGGTAACGCATTAGGACATCCCTAATCGATACATAATCGAGCTGTCAAAAGTAAAATAAACGCCTGGAATTGGTATAGTAGCTCCTACTCTCGAAGCTCCATAATATTGATTTTTTGATGTTTGAAAATTCTAGAATGAAATTAATTCGATGATACTTCATGGGCGTGGAGATAATTTAGAGATGTGAACATTTTTGTAGCAACACAATAGATTTCTGTTTTGATGAAATATTTTTCCCAGCAATTAATAAAAACCATCATTTTGTTTGACAATTCAGTTGCAGTGAGGATAAAGTTTTTGATAAAAGTTTTTTGCTGTAAAACAAACTCTTGAATTTTCAGTATGGGCGGTTTATTTAACTTGTTTCACACGTCGCTTATACACATTTTCCAAAAACTGAACTCAGCGGGGCTGGGGGGCATGGCATGGAAAAGCATAGTATCTACTGTATTTCCATGCTCCCAGTCCTGGTGTAGAATTCCTCTACTGAATGAATTCACATGATTCCAGGATGTGTTCATTCTGCTGACTCCGGGCGGAGGGGGTTAAGGGTCAGCTGAAGATGGCACTGGAGAGGACCCGGCCCGGGAGGCCGCCGGGACCACCTTGTTGCATGTTTGGCGCATCCGTGTAGCCCCCAGTCAACTCGCAGCTCATGATGTTTTTATAATTTAATTTAATTAGATTTGCTTTGTTTAAAAACTGATTAAGATTTTTTTCACCATGTTTTGGCCAGGATTATCTTTCATGTCTGCTGCTATAAAAATATTTTTTGTAATGATGATTCTGTTATGTAGAGTGAATGAATGATGAAAGACTGTTACGGAATTTAGGTTTAGAATAAGAACAGAAATAGAATATTGTTTACTTTTTATTGAAAATATATATTTTTACTCTGGTTTTAATTTTTTGTCTATTCATAATAATAATTATTATAGGCAGGCAGCTTTTGCCGGGTGGCCTATATCTTTTGTACTGCTTCTTGTCTGCCTTCTGCATCTCTAAACGGTTTTTGAACTGGTTGACCGTAGTGGAGTGGACAACTAGGCCGCAATTGTTCCAGTCTGAAACCAACCTACTGGGTCTAGTTTTTCTTGGGGTTGAGGTGGGATTGGGGACGATAGAGCTTCCAGTTGTGGCCCCGTTGATTGGTGTTGGGATTTAGTAATTACATCGCGTGCAGGAGGCAGTCGTAGTAATCATTTAGTATTTATATATGAAATATTTTTTTTCGAAAATCACATTCAGATAAATATTTCATATTGACCTCCACAGAGAATGCAACCTGCGACCTGCATTCTAGTTTCAGTCTATGGTCTGCGGTATGGGGGCGTAGGCCTCCGGTGCTCGTAGGCCAGGAAGCACTGCAGCTCGATGAGGATGCTGATGGCCGTGCTGCCCTGGCCCGAGCTGATGAGGTCCTGGAGCGTGTTGCGGCTGGGGTCGGCCGGCTTCACCATGTCGAATATCTCGTCCTTCACGTCTTCAAACACCACCGGGCCGTGGATCTCCATCTGTTCTTGGATCGCCTGGAAAGATATAATATTACTACCACTATTCTACGGATTTTCCAATACAAAGTGATGAATTTGATCTCGATGCTAAGCACCCAGCATATCGTCGACAGGGAACCCATAATGCCAGTAAAATTCAGTATTTGTCACACTCAAAATGGAATAATATACCTTTTCAGAACTTTGGTTGGTTATTGCAATATAATACAATAACTCATATTAATATATTGATTTACACCTGAGGCATATAGAAACAAAGGCGGAAGTGTCCACCTGCAGTCGAAAATGAGTTAAAAATACAGTTTTGTTTGGAAAGTTATGTATTTTCTCCATAGAATATTTATTTGTCAAAAAAACGGCATTAATCCATTAAATTTTAGATTTAAAGTTTTGTTGTTGAAACAAAAACGGCAATGTCCAATACAAAAACGCCAAAATGGCAAAACTAAACAAACATTTTTTCGTGATTGCCAACAATTGGGTTCTTTCCGATTTTTTTATTTTTTATTTAAAAAAATTGATTGAAAAATTACAATATCAAGGGAATTTTTTTTTAATTTTTTACGATGTCATATGAATTTATTAGCGCGGTTTGAAATAGCGCTTTTTCAAATCGCTCGCAAAATCCTCCATTTAGCGCGCATGCGGTGTGACGTCACAGCAATATGGGTGCTCACTCCGGAATGAATTTCCCGCCTTCCACGGTAGACGGATATGACGTCATTAGCCAATAACGGGCGTTAAAAGTCACTTGTAATTTCGTGTTTTTAAAACATACATTAATAAATGAAAACAAAATTTTTGATCATTCTGTTTTATATCGTTGGAATTGTAAAAATATACTTTAAATATTTATAGCGTTTTCAAGGATATTCATGCTATCGGGAAGAACCCAATTGAAGAAAGTGTACACTTCCGCCTTTGTTTCTATATGCCTCACCTGTATATTGATTGAGTTAGTAGATCAGGCACAGTGGTGATCTCACCTTGAAGAAGTAATTGAGAGTGAAGCTGTCCAGGTAGCCGCGGTGGTGGATGTCCAGCACGCGGAACAGGTACTGCAGGCTCTGCGGCTCCTTGCGGTTCTCCAGCGCCAGCACCAGGTCCAGGAAGGACTTGTAGTCCATCTCGCCCTCGTACGTCAGGCACTGCTGGAACACTCTCGCCAGGAAAGTTCGCGTCAGAGTCCCCCGATCCGTACCTGATGGATAGAGATTCACATTATTCGACTGCAAATAGAGTTCCAGTTGACTAGATCCACTCACATCACTCTTGTTTCTGGTTGGTTGGGAGATATTGCTTTTTAGCAATAAACCCGCCGGTGTACGCTATTGTACAAAAAGTTAATCAAATTGAAATAAAATAAAGAAATAAATGTCAGTGAATTTTACTAGTTAGACATAGGCTTCCTCATGCTACCTTTACTTCTTCCGATCCTGTGCCATCCCCATCCGCCATCTTCCAGCAAACTTCTCGAAATCGTCTACCCATCTCATCGGTGGACGTTAGGCGTCCCTTATATGAACAAAAAAATTTTTTTTTCGATTTTGAAAACGTCTATCTATTTTGCAATTACTATGGCCTATTCAGATACGAGATTTCATACGTGTGCAATGATTTTAACTCGTGCCGACGAGGCCTTAAAGTTGTTTCAAAATTAGAGAAATTCACTTCATGTTGTATGAACATGTTCCGATGCAAGTCGGCACGGGTTACTGTACTCCAAATGAACTGAAATTTGCTGAACAAGTGTTTTATAGCAATACAAAAGAATGTAGGCCCTATGAATTAAATAATAATCAAGTTGAAAAATAAGGGACACCTACTAGGTGACCAAAAATTATTTTTTTTCGATTTTGAAAACGCATACCCTCTATCTTTTTTGCAATTACTATGGCCTATTCAGATACGAAATTTCATATGTGTACAATGATTTTAACTCTTGCCGACAAGGCCTCAAAGTTTTTCAATTTTTTTTTTATAACAATCAATTTGAAAAATAAGGGACACCTAGTTGTACGGCCTTGAGCCCTCGAGTTTCTAGCTGTACTTTTTCTAATATCATTATTATATTATTAAAGTAAAGTTAAACAGGTATTACCCTTGCAATTCATCGAGGCTCAACAGACCATTTTGATTGGTATCCAGGTTCAAGTACTGTCCGTACACCCTCAGGGCCGATGTAGCTGAGAACCAGTTCTTCTCTTGTATTTCCATAGAAAGGTCTTCTTCCCGTAACTGTTAATAAAAGTTTTATTTAAATAGTTCTTCAAATTCTCAGCAGTAAAAATAGCCTTCGAAATACCTAGAATTTCTCAATTTCCCACATCTAGCCCGAGAAAATTACATTATTATTTGGTGTGGTGTTTTGCTAAGGTTTTATGTATTTATTTAATTAAAATGTAAAATCACTATGGAACTGGTGTGGACACGAAAAATCGTTTGGTCAAAATCAGATTTTGATGACAGTATTAATGTCAGTACTACACTCTCCCGATGTTTCTCGGCAAAATACTCTGGACAATAGAAAGTTGAAAGTTTACAGACACTTCACAGTTTGGAGCTAGTATTCCAGCCATTCAATGTAATGTTAATTTTTCATACAAAAATTTATAAGCGCTTTAGTTAGATTTCTGGTTTACTTTAAAAAGATAAGTTCCATGATTAACAGCCCATTTATTTTAAACTATATCTCGTAGATTTTGCAGACAATTAACAAATTTAATTTATTAACAACTTAACTAAACAACTTATGTTTATATCTGTTTATTAAGGTGCATAATTTACTTTGATTTCCCATTTCTTAAGAGCATTCCACACCACATGACTCCTATTCAAACGTGTACTTGATTTTCTCCCTGGAATTTAACATTAGAGCAATGATTTTTTTACACTTTTTAGATATCAACCAGATGCGTGTTTGTATCGTCATATTTTTAAAATAATTTATTTATCTCCTTTAGCAAATAAGACGATGCAAACACGCATCTAGTCGATATTTAAAATGAGTTACAAATAACAGCTATAATGTTAAATTCCAGGAAAAAATCGATCGAGGAATACGTTAGTATGGGAAGCGGCCGTGAGTCACGTGGTGGAATATGCTCTTAATTGGTAGATGTAAAACTGTATTAGCTTTTGCAAAAGTTCCAAATGACTCGCAAAAAATTGTTGGTTCAGATAAAAAGGTTGGTAACCGTCGATATGTTAGTACACCATACCTCGAACATGTCTTCTAGGAAGTTAGAAGCCAGGATACTGATGATCCTCACCCTGCAGGTGCGGAGGGGGTCCAGGAAGAAGAGGAACTTCCTCGAAGCCGTGCACACGTAGAAGCTGCCGAACGACGGAGTCAGGGCTTCCAATGCTGGCAGCGTCGGCACCAAGTCTTTTATGTAGTTGTCTAGATCCTGAAATAGTAAAATAACCACAGTTAAGTAAGATTGTAACTAAGTGGAAGCGGCCTGGAGGGTTTAGGGTTTAAAACTAATTTGAATAAAGAACAGAGTTCATATTCAGCTCCCGTTGCATTTTCCTTACTTGTTCCCTTAGATAGCCCTGCCCTGTGGGGTCGTACACCGAGAGCCTGATCCTACTCTGCTTGTACCAGGACTTCCTCATCACATAGTTAAACAGAGAGTCCACGGCAACACATCCAGGGTGCTCCCGTTGCAGTTTCCCGAACACGGTGGCTGTGAGAAATAGCCTGAAAAAACCATAGACCTGTTAACACTAGACAAGCTATTTTAAAGAGAGCTGTCAAAATTTTATGTTCCATTTGTATTTTGCAGTGAAAAAGGACAACTATCTATTTTCCACTATCTAATACATTTTAATCATTCTATTTCCCTCTAACAAGTTGAGATTGAGTCGAAATTGACTCAATTTTTCTAGGACTAAGACTCGACAAGGAACGGAAGAAAATATCCGATCTATGTAAAATAAACATCATTGTGTACATTAAAATACCTCAAAATGATGATAACGAGAGTGATGTTAATACTTATGATCAAAATCAGTTAAGAAAACAGTATGAAAACCAAGTCTAGTGATATGGCAAAAGGTTTTAACTGCTGGTGAAAAAAATGTAGTTAGTACGAGTAGCTTCATTAATTAGTACATTTTTTTTTGCTATGAATTCATTTTGGAATCCACTTAATATTATTAAAATTGTTAAAACACTAAAATTCCACATTAGAGAATATATGATTTGGACAATGATATTAATGTTAAATATCATTGGATTTGGATCATAAGTGAGTCCCTTTTCTGGTAGGATTCTGGTTGTAAGGCAGATGTAACTAATAAAACAACTGATGCTAAACTGCCTTAAAGAAATAAATTTTTAAGTTCAATGGTATTTTAACTAAGATTAATTCATTATCATTACAATCAGTGATTGAAACGCTGTTTCGATGCGAAAAAGAAAACAAAAAAAACAGAGGGAAAAATGTTGAGCAACTAAAACTTAAAAATAGAACACAAAGTAAAATAATTTAAATTATAAATGCGGGGTAAGAAGGTTGCAGTAGGTACCCTACTTACCTGCAAGAAGTAAGCAACGTAATAAAATACTCTTTTCCATATCACTAGCGAACTATCTCTGAATTTGAGATTCATTTAGTGTTTACGAAAAGGGTTGAGGAATAGTACCTGAAATTCGAAGGGTCAATACCACAAAAACGTATCTACAATTTGCAAATGTTGAGGAGAGGAGACAATGACTTTTTTTACAGAATAAACTTATTTTCAACATACTTAAACGATGAGATACAGGGAGTATGATTAATAACAGATTTTTCGCACATACTTCTTTGTGTTACGGATAAAACCAATAACCTGAAACATTTCTGCATACTTAAATCGAAAACTCATTTACGTAGATATGTTATACGTTTTTGTGTTATCGATCTATCGAATTGATTGTTTGAAAAACACAAGTTAAACTTTACTTGAACTTAGGTTCCACTTTGTCTCTAAGCTTTTTGAACTCCGTATATGTTAAATACTGGTCCTCCGCACATGTAAACATGTCTCCTTTATCTAAAAGTGTCCAAAACTGCTTCAGTTCCGCATTTTCTACTAACTCCTCGCTCTTTCTCTGTAGAAACATCGATCTAGCTTCCTCTCTGAGTTTTCGACCGAGGAATTCATTTTCCTCTGGTAATTTATGGTAAAATTTAGGTATGGCGGTGTAGGACTCCTCTGGAGCTGGTAAATTCGGTTTATAAATGTTTTTAAACTCGGATGCCTCTATTTCTAGTCGTTTTTCGGGCGGGACGAAATCAGGAGAATCTGGATTAAATAATATTTTAATAGCATATAATAGTTTACAGAATATATACAAAAAATGTAAGGTTAAAAAACAAACCTTCAAGTCTTTTAATGTATTTTCGTAGTCTAGCTTTTAAATCCATTATCTAAAATACAGCTATGTTATAAAGATATTATTAGCTTAAATACATATTTGTATTTGTAAAATGAAAATTAGTTGAAAACTCAATACTTCAAAACGTCAAAGTCAAACCAGTGTTTTCATGGTTCTCAGTTCTCATAAGTGGTTCTCATCAGGCTTGGGTAACTCAGATTAAACCGATTCAAAAGCACGGTTCAAACTATTTGAGCTGCTGAGCTGTGACTCAGATTCCTAAGAGCCGGCTCAAAGCACCCCCCCCCTAAAATTCAGGGGGTGGGTGGTGGTGCTCAAAGTGAGTCACAGCTCCCTGTACTGCTGGACGTCCAGGACACCGAGAACCTGCAGGTACCTGCAGGCATCATGATGCCTTGTAAAATAGGCAAGCATGGTTAAGGCTCTCAGGAGGCATGCGTAGTATATGCCCCAGCCAGACCGGATGACATTTGATACCAAGGGTTGCTGCGTCCGTTGCTTCACTTCTGTGTACTTATACAAATAATACATATTACAAATATATCCTATAAAAGTGCACGCGTAAAAATATATTTTTATCAATATTTGTAGTACCTAATCAAAATAAAAGGTCATTTTCACAAAAAATATCTTACTACTACTTATTCCGTAGGTAGGTAGGTACCTAATAAATATAAATTTGGTCGACGCCGACGTTTCTAAGTAGGAATAATTGCAGAACAGCACTATCATTTTTTGGTAGTTGCTTTAACTTATACAGAGATTACAGTTTTTGCTGTACCGACGACATTTTTTGGTGGTGTTGTACCGGCCGAGATTGCAGTTACTGTATTCTCGGTCGGTAATCGCTAGTTTTATATTTTGTCGTGCGTCGGAGTGTCGCTAATTTCGGAAGTGAATCTCCCCCTTTAATGTTTTCTCCAATGATCCAGCTCTGTGGGCGTCAATTTCCCAATCTCAGCGCGCCCCACCACTTTCTCCGCCCTGCGCCCAGCGCGGCGCCGAGGCCTATTACGATCCGGCATTGGGCATTTGCTGTCTGTGCCGCATTTGCTGTCTGTCCGCCGCCGAGAGCGCCTGCCACGGAACACCAGTAACTTTAGTCTTCGAGGAGAAGACTGCAGCAGCGCTATGGCCCTACAGCCCCTACATGTAAATATAATTTTTTTCGGCCATTTTCCTACATAAAAAAAATAGTTAGGTATTAACTTATCCGAACACTGTGTGGAACCCTAACACATTCTGTAATGTCCCGGTCCGCGTCCCGTAATTCTAGCGTATACTCGTTTAATATTCACATATTTGTATTACTACTACTAGTACTTTCCCTTATCCGCGCCCAGTGGTGCATATGGCACTGCATTGGTAATCCAAGTGCAGTGTATCTTGATCATTTTATGATAGGTATCACACATGAAAAAAATAGGAAAATCATGTAAATTAATACTTCATGTATTTGTATTTGTACAATTTATATTTTTATTCTAATTGCTTAATTATTTATACTCAATTTAAAAACGATTTTACATACATTATATTTTTATTTTTAATATTTTAAAGTAGGCTAGACTGATAAGAGTCTACCAGAACTATGAAAAAAAAAAAATCATACGCTCTATTACCTACATATTATATTCACTTTTGCGTAGTTAATTAATATTTAATTTTAAAATTTAATTGCCTTTCATGAACGAGCGCAATTTTTTTAAAACTGATTATTATTAGTAAAAAAACGATGAGTCATCTCGCGTCCATGAAGAATTTTCTTATTTTTTCCGACTTACCTACAACGCTTGCATTTGATAAAGGGTGGCGTTGGCCGCTATTTCTAAATTCTTTCGTTCGAAGAGCGGCGGTCAATGCACTTTTCTGCATTATAATAACGACGACGTGTTGTATACGAGGAGGTATTATACTTTATATAAAGTTAAAGTTTACCCCGTTTTTTATCGTTCAGTTTGGCTTCAAATATTTTTACATCAAAAAAAAATAAAAAATAAAAATACACGTTTACAACGAGCGACGGTACACAAATCTAAATATAATACAGCTGGTTGCTACGGTTGTAGGTAGGCTCTAGGTTAGGTTAAGTTATTTCTTAGTTTAGGTCATATAGGTTTATTAATAGAACTCCATATTATATCTAAATCAAACTATTTTGGCTCTGTTTATTTTCATTTAGTGACGACAGTTTAAAAATGTCTTCACAAGGCGAAACAATATGAACGGGTGGTGGCCCAGTGGTAGCATCGTGGTCTCGAGTTCAAAGATATCCAATTTTCAAGCACAAGCCGCTTAGGCTTCATTGCATTCATCTTAAAAACAAATTGAAAAGTGATTACTTATAAATATTTAATATTAACCCCCCCTGCATGACCTCGTGCATTGCAAACCAAAAATGTTGGTTATTTAAGCAATATTAAATCCATCTACGAATTTTCAAAATAAATTTTCGGATAAAAAAAAGTGAAACATGTCTGTTTATTACAGATTGCATACCCTTTCCTGTGTGACGCAAATGGAATTCCACAACTGTGCCTCCGAGCTAAGCGATCGGCCGCTAGTTGCTCCCGTGCGTCCTCAAGTCGGGCCCACGTCCCGCAGCTCCGACATCCAGGACGCAGGACGCGGACGCGGACGCCGAGGACGTGATGACAAGAATCTAGGTATGTAGTGCCAATTTTTTTAGATGAATCAATAGTAAACGTGTTTTTCGTGACTTCTTGTTTCTAATTTAATCATGATTGGTGTATAGATTCCATATGACATACAATTTTCATAATCGGCGACTTATTTTACATTTTTAAAATTAAATATTACCATTCTATATTCCCATATGGATTCCACAAATTTAGAAGTGTTCGGAAGTATTTCAGCGTCTCGCAGTTCCGACGATAACTGCGTTAAGTTAATAATCATTATTTTTAAATCGTTTGCAATTTTTTTTTGCAAAATGATTGCATCATCGCGTGACGCCATGGCGTAATAAATGGTGTTGGCGATGCCGCGCCGCCTGTACCTATTGCTGTCATTATTTCACTTTGTGTACCTTACCTTGCCTTACCTTGGACTAGTTCCGAAGCGTAAGACTGATCATCTTGCCTGCGCGTAATAAAAAAAGATCAAGGCACTGTAATTGGTGTACCAGAGTGTGCGGATAACAGTTTCTTTAGTAAATAAAATTTTGCCACGCCATTGTTCATTACCATAGCCAATTTGTATTTTTTGCCAAAATTTAAAACTATTTTAATAATAAAGGTAGTATATTAATATAGTAATTAAGATAATCGAACTCCGATGTGTTTTTTAGAACTCTATGGTAGTTATTTACCCTTGCATATTTTTTTCTGATCTCTCAGGCGAATGTGTGGTAAAACTATGTATGATAGGTGCACTAATGTTGAAATTAGAGCAGAATGCAAGGCTGAGATAAGCATTATCGACAAAATTAAGAAAGGTCTTTTACGTTGGTTCGGTCATGTAGAGCGAATGGATGATGAAAGAACGGCTAAAAAAAATATGATGCGACTGTGCCTGGATGTAGAAGTCGAGGAAGGCCGAGAAAGACATGGCATGATCAAGTAAAACAAGTGCTTGAAAGTGGGCATGTAAGAAGTCGGAATAATCGACGTGCGTGCATGAGAAGATGTATGAATGTGGAGGAAGCAAGAGAAGTATGCCAGGACAGGGTGGTGTGGCGTTCTATCCTCTCTGCCTACCCCTTCGGGGAAATGGCGTGATGGTTAGTTAGTTAGTTAGTTAAGCCGATTCCGATGCGATGATAAATTTTAATATGACATGAAGTAATCATTTACAGTGATTTTTTTCCTATTCTCACGCTAGTTAGCTGTGTTAAGATAAATATTTTACTATGCTCGAAATATCTTAGATAATACTCCCGATTTTAAATAAATGATTCTTCCTTAACGCTAATATGCAAGAACTTCTTTCATACAAATATTATGTACATATTGTAATATGTATATGCGCCACTCACTGCAAAAAACTTCTCAGAAAAACTACCGATTTCAACCTATTTAAAAAATAGTTGAATCTACCGATTTTTAACGATTTCTACCGATTTCTACCGATTTCTACCGATTTTTACCGATTTTTAGCAGGCAACCCTACCGAATATATTCACGCAACACGTGTGAATTTATTTTGTCGGGTCAGCGCAGCGTCAGACCGTTTGACAATACTGTCAAAAATTAATGATTAAGTTATTGTTAAGGGTTATTATAATAATTAATCCCGACGTAGAGTAATTTGTAGCAATAAATATTAAGATGCGTCATGTCATAATATGATCTATTACGAGAATCGATCATTTTATTCATTAATTAATTATGCACGTGATAATAGTCTTAAATCAAAACGCAATTCACGTGAGTATTATTTTACTTATCATTTAAAATGGTGCTTAGGTTATTTGAAAACCATTTTAATGGTTATAATAAAGCGAAAACTGTAAAGAATATTGAATGGTCGGCGTGACGTTTGGCTGACCTGGCAGTTAACGTTTTTTATTTAAACGTTTAAGTATATTAAATGCTTGTAAAAACGTAAAATACAAGTAATATATTCACATTATTAGATACATTAAAATTTTCCCGAGTGTACACTACGATAATAACTTAGGATAGCGCTTAAAAGTATACATATTTAGCGTGTTTTTTGACAGACTGTAGGTACAGTTTACTGAACAAGATACTGTACAGTTTTCTGTCCCCTTTAAAGTGCGCTTTGGTATCGGTGACTCATTTGCAGATAAGAAAATAGAAGCTTATTACACAATAATTGGCAATAATCGCGGTCCGCGTGGCATGGTTACCCCAGCTAAATAGCATATATATTATATAAATACTTTGCAGTGTTGTTAGTTGTAGGTACCTAGTGCATTATCAATGCATTATAGGGCATCAAAATGTATGAGGAGATGCCAGATGAATTAAAAAATGAACAAAATTTAAATTTATTTAGGGCTATGTGTAAAAAATATAAATGTGAGAAATATTAGTGTAGAGTGTAGATATTATATCATGGCTAAATTGAATTAATAATAATGATAGGATAAAGCCCGCTATATATGGGACAGTTTACTACACAGTTTTCTGTGCAGTCTGAAAACGGTCCCGTATAAAGCTAAAACTGCATGAAAAACTGTGTGCTAGTGTCAGATTTAAACTGACATGACAGTCAATGTTTTTTATGTAAACGTTTAAGTAGACATTGGTTTATTGTATGCTTTTAAATACGTAAAAAAACCAATAACATATTTACATTATTAGCTAAATATACAATTTCCTGAGACAACATACGATAATAACTTACAATCGCGTTTCAAAAATACACATATTTAGCGTGTCTTTTGACAGAAGTTTGACAGACTGCACAGTTTTCTGAACAAGAAACTGTGTAGTTTTCTGAACAAGAAACTGTCCCATATAAAGCGGGCATTAGATTAGTAAGGAAAAAAATTAATTAAGTGTAATGTAAAATATATTAGTCTATGTAAAAAATTATATACATATACTAAATAAATATAATAATATTTATTTTATTTTATTGTTCTTCTTTAAAGGTATCATACCTGTAAATGTAAATGTTAATTGTAAATGAATACCTCAACACGGGCTTTGCCCAGCGAGGTATTTCATTAGGAAAAAAAAAAGTAAAATATGAAATAAATAAATAAATAAAAAATTAAAATTAATGACGAATTTTCAACCAATGAAGTTTTATAACTATTTTTAAATTTCCTGATAGGAGAGTATTGTAAAGTTTAAATTGCATTCTTCAGTAATTTGGTTTTTTTATAATAGTGTTGCTTTTATGATTGGATCCTGAGAAATATCTAAATTTGCTATTTTACGCTAAACAGCTCTACGTTATCACTAGACATCTACGTCACACGTTTCGTGTATTGGCCTAAGTGCTGGAGTCTTTAGGCGGTGGAATTTGATAATTACTGGTGGTATGAAATTAACTAGGGAGCGTATATTTTTAGAAAATTTGTATGGAAACTGATGGAAACGTCCCTTCTAGTGAATTTTTGTTCGAAGATTATACAGGGTGTAACAAAACTCGATGTACAACACGAAAACTGGTGAATCTACATCGTAGACGGAGATTTGGAGACGATTGTGTAATATGACTTTTTAACCTGAGCTTGAAAAAAATTTTTTTTTTCTTTTTCACAAAAGATTTCATAAGTATGGCAGATTAAGCAAAATTGGGTCAAATTCTTATTAAAACGCGTTTTTAAATTTTGTTTTCTTTATGGATAGTATTAATTTGGCAAAATACATGATATTTGATAACAGTTTGAAAAAAAAATCGAAAAAAAATCAACTTCGTACTCAATTTTTTTCAAAAACTAAGGGTCAAATCAAAAAGTTTTATTCTACAAAATCGACTCAAAATATTATGTAGATTCACTGGTTTTCCGCTTGTACGTCGACTTTTGTTACACCCTGTAGTACATAGAAATATTGTACTTCTACTTCATCTACGATAATTCAAAGTAATTTCTTTTTTTTTTTTTTGGTGAGATTATCTACTGACATTTCTCGGTGGAATTGCATTTTAATAAATAAAACACCTTTTTAGTTAGACCACTTATATAGTTTTCCTGGTTTCGCTATCTTTTTTTAAAAAAAATTTCTATTTATTTATAGACGGCGCAATTGCCTTTTACAGAATTCATTAAATTAACAACAGTGAAACATAGAGGAATAAGTTAATAACATATTATAAAGAGGAAAAAAATGTTATGTTATTTTTATTTAATAAAAAAAAAATTAAAATTTAAAAAAAATATATTGTAGTCGGCGCGTCGTTTGGCAGACCTGACAGTTTATGTTTTTTGTATAAAAGCAGATAGTGATATAATTGATTTAGAATCGTAAAAAAAAATAATATTTACTAGTACTAAAATTATTATGTAGATACCAAGATAGTAATAATTCAGTTTGATAAAAATTGACCGTCACGTGAACTGTTATTTTTATGCATCGTTTGTACGCCTTTACAGATGTTCGCGAGCATCCTCCCAAGTTCACGTCCCGCAGCTCTGACGCAAACTGCCGACGGATTGTCAACAGTGGACGTCCAGGACACCGGATACCTGATGCCATGTAAAATGGGCAAGCATGGTAAAAGGCTCTCAGGAGGTATACGTAGTGTCTTTTACAAGATTATGCCTAATATATATGTAAAACTTACTGTGTAAACTTAATTGAGTTTACAAGTAATTTGTTTTGACATGTGTTATTATGTGTTTTCCATATAGGTACCTACCAGTGGCGGTTCGTCCATGAATGCGGACCATGCTGCGCATGCCTTACTAACGGAAAACTGTGTACCTAAAAAAAATATAAAAAAAAAAAAAAAAAATAAATAAAAAAAAAATAAATGTATTTTATTAGCTGTAAGAATTTTTTTATATCTAAATAAAAATGTACAAACAAACAAACAAACCTACTGGTACAATGAAATGAATAAATAAATAAAGTATTTTAACCATGGATTATTTACGTAATTACGAGATGTAATTGCTCCAAAAATCGGCTACACCCGACCGCAACTTACGGGCGGCCGATGCCGAATGCTTCTAGTGGACTGCTCGATCCACCGACTGCGCGACCGGGCTCTGCGCAATATTAAAATACGCGACGCTAGAGATGCGGATGGAGAAATTGAATATTTTTCGCGCAAGCGCACTAGAGTTCGACCGCTTATTTCACCGTGTTGGTGGTGGTTTAACACTGTTTAAATACTACCAATACTACTAACCGTGCATGCTTTTCGGACTTTTGCATTTCTATAGAGGACACGATAATAATAAATTCTTTCTGAGATACTTTTCCATTTGTTGGGGTTAGGACTTTCTGTGGTATTCTGCTTTTTTATGTCTATAATTTAATATGTAAACTAAAGGTAGGTACATTCAGTAAAATATTCAGGAAACAGGATTTTGTTAATATGCGAAACATCACAATTATTATGTTGTAACCGAATGAGAATTTTAATCTGTAAAAAAATCAAAGTTACCTAAATAAAAGGTTTGGTATATTTTTCTTTAATATAGAACAGCGTAGTAGTTAGGACTTTTGATGTTTTCTCACTAAAACGATGTTGACTTCAGTTTTTTATTATACCTAACCCAAACAACCTAGTTTTGACGTTACCAACGAATTTTGAGTTCAGTGTTTTTTTTTCACGTATAAAATAGCTTATCACGATAACTTTTACATTTTTAACTCCAAAATTATTTTTTTCTTTTATTGTCTGAATTACTTTTTTTTACAAATATTGTTTTTAATTTTATTCATCTACGAATGAAGCGATGATTTAAAATGCCAAACATTTTTACGTTTTTATTTTAACAAATTGAAAGAAACTGAAGACCCATTTGTTTCCTAAATCTTTTGATTAACTAACTAACTAACCATCACGCCATTTTTAGCCAGAGAGGATAGAACGCCAAACCACTCTGTCCTGACATACTTCCTTCGCTTCCTCTAAGTACTTGTCGTACTTGGTCATGCCATGTCTTTCTCGGCCTTCCTCGGCTTCTACATCCAGGCGCACTGGTTAATATTGCTAATTGAAATTTCTACTCGCAGAGTGAGTTTCATTCAATTTAAATTTCCTGAGCTGTTAAATTCAATATTTGAAGCGCCCTTGAGGTATATACGAAAACGGCGCTATTTAAATTTTTCCATAATATTAATAAAATAGTTTTAAAATCGCCGTCGGAGTGGTGAAGAATACAATACATATGGGGCTTAGCTCTTTTCACCATCACGGCGACGAAATATTTAATGTGATTAATTTTTTTATATTAAAAGAAAAAACCAATTCATCTTTTTCTTTGAGATAGATCTCATATTTAGTTTTTTGGAAATTTTTGGAAATATGGAAGTGTGCCAGGACATAGGGGTGTGGCGTTCTAACCTTCCTGCCTACCCCTTCGGGGAAATGGGGTGATGGTTATTTAGTTAGTTTTTACCTAGTATAAGACTTTGAACTAATCTGAAAAATTTCCAATTCTATAATATTATTATCGCTTTGTCTAGACCAGCGGCTACTAAAAGGTGTGTCGCGGAATCCTGGGGTTTTGCCGAAGGGTCACGGGAATTCCGTGAGTTAGGGGAGCGCGGGCATATTGACGGACGTAGAAAACGGAAAAACTGTGAACATTTTTTTTCATTTATAATTTTCATAATTTAAATTCTGCTGAAATATACGTTTCACGGCTTTTATTTTTGTCAATTGACATTTTCACTGTTGAGATGGGGTTCGACAAAAAAAGTGACCAATAATAATTAAGGTTCCATAGACAAAAAATGGAAACTGCTGTTCTAAATCGTCGATATTATGTTTATATCAAATAAATAGATGTCAATTTATTAGGGCTTTTATAAGCCTGTTTAAATGGAAAAAAAAAAAAAAAATTGCAAAAAAAAAAAAAAAAAAAAAACTGATTTTTT
>JAGVSP010001440.1:0-137161 GCA_022494985.1 Micrasema minimum
CGATCTTGAACGTGGATCTTGAGATCTGCATAAATTGCACTTCCAGCTCGCGCGGGTCATCTGAGACATACCTTTGAACGCGGCAGAGGAGGTTCCCGAACATGAGAAGTGAACGCTTACATAGCATCTGGAACATCTTAGTGCTTTAGTTGGACTGACGTTTTGATGACACAGTTTGCAATTCATTTTATTCATAACTAATTTATAACTGTGTGAGACAGAAACGGTCTGAATATTGCTCAATGAATGAATGCGCCTGTCACTCTGCAAACTGCACAGCACAAATGCAAAACGGCAACCTGCGCCTTGTGCAGGCAAACTGTGAAGCACCAACGAAACTCAGCCAATCAGGATGCAGGAAAGTGAGCTCACTTTCAACGAATGATAAAATAGTTAACTGCCGTTGTAACCAATGAGAGAACACCTCGATTACTGTCAGCACAAATATTTTACAACGAAAGTTATTTTCAAAAAGGATTTTGGAATTGAAAACTCACTTCATTAGATAAATCCAGTGAACAATCGTAAAATCCACCATTCAAAATACACGAAATGCACTTTCACTTTGTGATTTAATTACTTTTTACTTGAGAAAATGTTTATGATGTGTGGAGCCTCTGCAGACACTTGTTTACAATACAAAATATGTATGATACTGAAAAATATACATCACTTTTGACAGAAACTGCATTTGGTGAGTTTTTTTAAATTTTTCTTTCAAAAAGGATCTCGAATTCGCTGATTTTACGATACACAACTTTGGAAGAATTTTGTTTGAAAAATATAGCTGTATATGAATCGTACAATATTTTACAGGTTTCCGAAATTTGTTTTTACACAGTAAAATGTTTATTAAACCCAGCAATTTTGATCCCTTAAAGTCGTCTCCTGTAAAATAAACAAAATCGAGTTATGCCTTTTTGCTTTCAAAATATTCCGATGGACGATGATTTATTTCACTACCTTAATAGTTCCAATAGTGATTTTTTTGGTTTGGAAGGTTTTTTTTATTGTAAGGCAAGGGAATGGTACCATAAAAATGTTTTTTTTCTTCTTCTAGGTACGACCCTCATGCCACGCAGTTCATCAGCTTCTCTCAACTCTCCGACTTCATCGCTTCCCTCGACCCTCCGCTGGGAATCTCCAAACCCAACACCGTCGCCCTCGTCAGCTTCAACCTTCCCATAGCCAAGGGGAATAAGATCCACTGCCTGGACATTCTGCACTCCCTCGTCAAGTACGTGCTGGGCCACGTGGAGGAGACAGACAACTTCCGCCAGCTGCAGGATCAGATGGACATCAAGTTCAAGAAGCAGTTCCCCACCAGGAAGGAGCTGGAGATTGTGTCCTCTACCAGGATGTGGAAACGCCAGGATAAAGCAGCTAAATTGATACAGAAAGCCTTCAGAGATTACTTGAAGTAAGTCGCCAAAAGTAAATCTATATAATAATAGAGAATATTCTAGATTATTGATATTGATTATTTGCGCCCTGTCCGCAATATGTTTGTTTAGATTCAGGCGCTAAATGACTGTTGACTAATTTCTACATTTTCGCTCCCGGTCGCCGCATGCGTGGTATGTTAACTAATGTTTGGTACTCGCCCGAATAGCCAGCATTATAACTAAGTAAGTGAGTCTTTGGACATTGGCACTATAGCACATTAGGTCACCGATAACGCATTATTATACTCAACATGTTTCTGGCACAAAATTATGGGACTGCTATGAAATATCACGTTTTTATATAAACAACCGACAAATACAACGCACGTAATTTTATGTTTCCGCTTAAAGACAGGGTTTCTCTCCCTTGTATAGCGGATACATTCTGTATACTTATGTTGACCGACGACAACTATTGAATGTGTTATTTTCATTATTGCAGGGCTAAAAGAGATAGGGAACGAGAGCCCCTAGAAGTTGAGGACGAACAGACTCAGACTTCCTCTCCGGGCGGCTGGCAGGGGAGGCTGTCCGCCTTCCTCCACGTTCACAGGGGCAGTCGGGCCTCCTCCCGCAAGTCGTCCCGCGCCTCCGACGGTTCCGACCTCAGCGACCTGGCGGGGCCCTGGCTCAACCTCCCCCTCCTGTTCCTCGCGGCGGGTACGGTGCAGGCCGATCCCTGCATCACCATCAGCGAACCCTCCCCCGACGGGGCGCCCTCCACTGGCCCCCAGCAACCGCCCACCAGAAGAAGAAGCATATACAACTTCTTCCTGAAGCACCAGGACGCGGTGGAAACCCAACACGACGACGACATTACTTCGCCGCTGAAACACAAAGGCTCGCTGAAACAGAGCGGCACCATGCTGGGGCTCAACCTGAGCGGAGGGGACGAGCCCAAACACAGGCGCGGGGGCAGCATCATCAGGAAGAAGCCCCTGGAGCGGGGCTTCTCGCAAACGGGGCTGAGGGCGCCCAACGTGCAGCTGGGGGGGCTGTGCCCCGCGGGCAGCGAGGTCAGCATCCTGGTGACGGAGGCGTCCCCCGAGGCGCCGCCCCCCGCGCCGCTTCCCCCCGAGCCTACGCTGGTGCATGCGCTGGTGCACCGCGAGAGCGAAGAGTACGCGGCCGAGGAGGAGCGGGAGACCAGTAGCTGATGGCCCGCCCGCTCCACCCCCCTCCCCTGTACTGGGCCGCCCTCTCCACCTGCCACCACGCACAACCAGGTAGACCTGGTGCGCGGCGGATCGGTAGATAGTTTAGAATTTTGAATTTAGTTAAATTATTTTAGCGAAATTCGATCGTAGCAGATTGTTAAGAAAAGTATTGGGTGCTACTTTAAATAAAGCGAATATAAGAATTACGCTTGTTAATGAAATATCGATTTAATATAATGTACGCAATAATATCAGATTCAGTTAGCGCTAAGGTGAAATACATAGATAGTTCATGAATAAAATGTTGATAGTATTAGCGAAAGTTAGAGTCGGTACAGTTGCTAATATTCCTGTGTAAAGGTGATATAGTCTATAACGTAATAAGGTAGTTTATTTTACTCGAATAAGAACAGGGTAACATCAGTTGACTGGAAATTCACTAGTGGGTTTCATCCGGTTAAATGGTTTACTTGGTCATCAATGGTAAAGTGAATTCTAACAATTTAACAAGCGCACAGGAGAAAGGAGGTACACTCCGTAGTGGGAAGTATCCTTGTGCGTTGTAGATATAGATTTTACTCTCTAGATATTACTTAATTCTTACGAGGATTGTTCTATAAGGCATTTTAATTCGCGTTTGTTATGAGCAATAATGAAGTTTGGAGACTAATTCAAGTTGACGCACCTTTTCTCACCTATTTAGTAAACAAGGGGCTGTCTTGTTCCATTTTCCCATTATGTATTTCCACTTCTGCGAGGCGAGTTGGACTCATCAAGGCTGAACAGGGCTACACGGTGTTGTCCCACCCTAATTCTTTTAATAATACGCTTGTGTACAATCATTCTAACATGTTCTTTTTAAGCTTAAACTTACTCGAGTAAAATGGCGACATACAACATTAAGGACGCCTGTTGTAGGCCTCAGAATGTTTCGTTTCGTTGCGAGCTTTAAACAAACAATATCTAACGGGTCCACCACCAGTACATATATACATATAACGTAGTGAAATTTTTATACGAGTAGTGTTTCCTCATTTTACTTCATAACTGAGTAAATGCCATCATTTCACACGACATCTCCCCGCTCTACTATAGACTATAGACTATAGATAATTACGTAATGTAGAAAGTACCCATTTCTTCAACAAACATTAAGTCAAGTTAAACCAAGAGCTTCTACGATCACAATATGGGACCCCGCGACCTTTTACTTAGATCCAAAGCCTGCGTTAATTAAGTGCCTTCGAAGGAAAGAACGTTTGTGTAAATTATACAAGCACTTTTTACTTTGCATTTTGATTACACAACCTTTTCTAAAATCTTCTACATCACATTTACGTCAGTTATGAGATGAAATTTGTTATGTTTTGTAATTAGCCGATGTTTTGCACAGTTCCGTAGTGTCTGTTAGCGTAGTTCCTATGCGGCAATCCACTCTGCTGAACTTTTGTATTCAAATCACAGAACTTATTTTTCGAGAAACTTTCCATCTTCCGAGATTTGTACATAGCAGGAAGTAAGGCGAGGTGGCGCACTCTTCCCGATGGTTGTGTTATAATATGATTACAGGTAACGTGTTAGTGGGCATTGACAATATTGTACATAGTATGTATTTAGTAGAGAAACGTAGCCAACTATGCTCCCTTAATATTACGACACGGCACATCTCGTTTCCCTTAAGGCAGTGTACATTATACACTAGTTTCATATTACTACTAACCTTAATAATACCCAACTGAGGAAGATCAATTACTTTCCAGGTGTGGAAATAAAATTATACACAAAAACTCCATTTACTTACTTTTAGAATTAATATCATCTGCATATTGTTTGTGCGTTACATTACTATCATAATTAACACTTACTAATTCATATACATTTGTATTTATTTCTTTCAACTCTGTGATAGGCTGAGCACCTAATTTAGTTTTGTCAGGTTGCTAGCATTATTTCTAATTACAGCATTATGATTTTTGGTACATTTATGTTTTTCTCAAATATTAAAGAATCACATTTATTTCTTGAGCAAGTCGATGTATGATTTAGTAGATAATACGTTTTGCATATCAGTCAGAATAATGCATGGCCTAAAAATGTAATATTGAGTATTAGAATAATTCGGACTAAATTTGATTTACCTATTCGACAGATTCGTGTATTTGAAGTCCAATTTTTATTCTAGATCTTTTATTCCTTTATTTTGCAACAAATGAATGTATTGATTAAAATAGTATTTACAAAATTCAACATCACATAATACAAAGAGAAATAATTATTATTACAACAGCATGTAAATGACCTCTAATTAATTTAACAGTACACAAATTCACAATAAATTAATATTGCGTATTATCCCAACACCAAATGATCCCGAAATGTTAAAAAAAATATCAAAATTTTCTATGAACGCCATCTTCATTATTACTTGTTTTACTAGAATTTTTTCCTTAACTTCCCACAACTTTCAGTGAAGATTTCTATACATAAAACTTTAGCATCCATATTTGGTACGTAGTAGATTATGAATGTTGAATTATGCATAATTCAGGCGGTGCCTTAGAAAACTATTATTTGAAGGAAAAATTCATTTTTGAAGGGGCGTGTAAAATAAATTAAATAAAAGAATTTGCGATAGGTAAATGTAAATCAATGTTATTTAAAGTACTTAGCAGTATGAAATTAATAATTCGTAAAAGTTTTTATACGTTACTGTACAAATCAACTGCTTCAGTTCCAATCAAATATTCTTGAAAATAAAGTCTATGTGTGAGTAATACACAGAACATAATGTAAAGTCTAATAAAATCAAAGAATAAATACAACATTGGTTTTCCATTGTTGATACAAGGAATTTACGTTATTCGTAACTTGTGATTTTATTGTAGTTGTTATTGTACTGTATTTATTGCATTGACCAAAAATAATATCTTTAGAGAACTTTACGAAAAATATTTATAACACGCAATTCAAATTAAATCCAATTTTTTATTGAAATTCCTTGAAATAATTAGATATTTATAGTAAAATGTATTTTCTATTTTCACTTCATTCTGCAGTACAGAGGTTTATATTATTTTTTTGCTCAAAGAACGAGAAAGTTAATTTATTAGATTTGTTTCATCCTCCCTCCTCCCCCTGCTCATTTTCATGACTTTTTCAATATAAGAGTTCCAATTATTCAGTATTTATGTCAGTATTTGAAAAACATGATGGATGTAAAATTACTTTTAATTAATCTACTGCTATTTTTACTTGTGTTTCGAAGAGTCTTTTTCTAATGAATAAGCTTTTTTTAAATAAAAATAAATCTGTACATACAACCTTATGATATTTACACATATTTAAATTTGTAAATACTATTTTCATGAAAGCGCAAGTGGCTTGTGTTTGAAAATAGAAATTGCGGAGTGTGGATTTGATCCATGGACCAATCTGACTCCGGCGATGCTACCACTTGACTATTTAAATTCAAAATAGACATTATCTTTAAAGTGTGTGAATTTATCATTGTTTTTTATTTTTAACTTAAATATCTAACTTTAGTAGTGTTTAAATTGCAAATAATCCTAATGTATAAGAGCATTAAAAATAGTATTTTATCAACTGTTGAATCAAAAATTGCTCACAAAGTCATTTCTATAAGATGAAAAAAAAGTTTTTTTTTAAAAAAACAATTGATCAACAAATTCTATCAATATTATTTAAGACCAATTTAATTCTGTGAGTAACGCCTCAAAAATAATTTCAATCTAAGATAAAAAGAAAGAATGATATAATTATTTATGAGGATTCCGGTATCTATTGGTTCAGTGTTCTAACAGAAATAACGTGTTTACTACCCAACCTCTGTGCTGAGAATGATATGGAAATATTTCACTTAAAGTTTAAAAACTTGTAAAACAGAGGCCTCTAAGAAATATATATTACTGTTAATTTACCGTGTCTGTTAAATATATTTAAATAGTTACAGTTTTAAATTCCAATTCTCTAAATCCCGTTGGAACTATTTTTGCACTCAAAATTGGCTGCAATAATAATGTTGACGAAGTCAATTTGGTTCAAAATATATTATATAAGATTTTGAATTAATGAAAATTAGATAATAATATTAATAAAGAGTATTCATTATAATTTGAACATAATGTACAAAGGAAACTCATGTCTACAGTTGAAGAATTCAATAATAAATATTTATAAATTAATTCTCTTTTTTATTTTAGAATAATATTTGAAAATAAATTATTTTGATCCTTCCTCGCATCTATACACCGTTCGCTACACGGTTGTTGTCAATTACTGCTGTAAGAATTATTGTGTGTCATAAAGTGTTTTGTCAAAGAAAACACTGTATATATTATACAAGTTCTGATTATTGGCAGATATGGATATCAAATACTAGGTGAAATGGGGAATGTTGTAATACATCCAGTGGCCACTTAACCCAGCAAATGACAGGTCATAAGCCCTGTAAACGCCTAGATATCCATATTCCCTTCCAAACTTCTCGTCTCTGTTGAGATGTCAAATTGAAAATAGATACTTTCTAAGCAAAAACGCTTCACTAAGATCATCTTTTCAATCTACTACTATACATAATGTACCATTCTAATATGTTTCTTAAAATGTGACGCATATTAGGGTGTTATTACATATACACACGACCGACATTGATTGACAGAAAACTCAAAAAGATCAGCCGACATCGGATCGACAGCTAAGCAACAGTCATCGATCTATGGTCAATCAGGTGCCGCAGCAACAGCGGGATCATGCGAGACCCATTGATCGTCCATCGACCCGTATTCATCGATCAGCCTTCAGCTACTAAACCAATCAATCTACATCGGTTGTGTGTGTGTATTAAGTGAGTTTCATCATTTGAAAGTGACATTAAAGAAATGGTTATGTGGTCAAGTAAATTGTTTTGTTTCTTCCAGAATCATGGAAATAAGGATATTTAAAATGACCTAATTTGTGCAAAAACTATTTTAAATGGGGTTATGTTGTGGTTTGGGTCACTGACTCCGGATTACATTCTCCATAACTCGTTGCACACACTCTAGAACAATTTATATTGGAATATTTTTATATGTTATATAAGATCCCTTTATGCTACATAAAAAAAAATCTATATTTGGAATATCCATAAATAAACTTTAATTCAGTATAAAAATACAGTTAGATCTAAACAGTAACAATTAAAAAGTATCTTTAATACCTAAACAATATTTGTATCCAAAAACACACACTAATTCAATCGTTAAACAATTTTATCATAATATAAATAATAATATATATTCCTGAGTTTGTATTTTATAATATTGATACCTCAGTTCCAAAGAGTGTAACAAGTAAAAATTTTGCAGCTTCGAGTTAAGTATGGGGAAATACTTAAAATATCTATATAAATTTTGTTTCTCATATAGATATCTACTAGTCCAAATTATAACAAGTGGAAATATATTGAATTAAAAGAATTATTGTCCTTTAGAATTATGTTCTAAAAAATTTTACCAGTTCCATACTAAAACAACTCTAAATATTATACTTTGCAACGGAAAAATCATGTTTGTTTTATTTCCAATTATTATTGTACGGCAACATTCCCCAAAATAGGCCAAATCGGAATACAATAATATCATTTTACCAAATCATGAAATATCACAGTTTCTTTAGTTCCAAACTCTTACAACTACGAAAATTCTGTGAAATCCTTTGAAAACTCCTTTATAAAATATTGTTTAAAAAAATTAAACAGTCTTTATTGTAAAAATAAATATTCTTTTTAGGATAATCCAAGACTTTTATCAAAATTTACAAAGATAAGATTTGCAGTAGCAGATCAAACATGCCCAAAATCTTGTTTCCTAATTATCTCAGAACTATGAATTTTGAGTTGTTGCACTTTGGAACTGAGGTATTGTTATAATCAATTCACTCTTACTTATTATACATCTAAGAAAACATTTTACAGTTCTTAAATTGGCAAGCCAAAAACAGTAAATTTTACGAGATAAAATCATTATAACTATCCAAAAAATTTGTGGATATCTATATATTCACTGGGTATTAAATTTTACAGTTCAAAAACCCATTAATTAATTAAACTCATTAAGACATTAATGAATTTATCAATAAAAATAATGTGATTAATGAAATTCTGCTGTTAAACCTAAAATGCTGAAAGTCACATCTGTTGCAAAATTGAGTTATAAATGTTATTTCATTAATATATTCAAATGCTTAAAATGTGGAAGTCTAGTATTACTATATAGAGCTGAATACACTTTATATCGACCTCTAGAACAATTCACCAGATGTAACTTCCAGCTTTCCAGCTATAAGGTACAGAATTGATGAATGATGGTGAACTTAGATAGGTACTCAGGATTCATAATTTTTAATATTTTACACAAATAAAAATAATTTATCCAATTTCCAAGGTTTCAAATGTAAAAATAAAAAACAAAAATAAATCTAAAGATGCAAATAAATTAAAAACTCGGCACATTTAATTCCTAAATGTGATAAATTTGTCACTGACAGCCAACCCCAAACTATAATTTAATATTATGTTATATTATAATTTAAGTCTCTGCTATTTATATTTTTTCTCTTTTACTCGCTTTTTGCAATTATATATTTACATAAATATATACTTAGTACGTAACAAAGACTAGCTCATAGTAACAAACATATCATTGTTATGTTATAATGTTTTATCATCCAGGGATCACACATCCAATATCCAATATCACAGCAAAAATTGCCAAATGGACAATAATTACGACGAAAATAAATTAAGTCCCTGTTTCAGCAGAATACTTCGTAAATAACTAAAAAAAAGATCAGGGTGCCTAGTTTGACAGCCAAAGGTTAGGTTAATGAGATATAATAGCCGTTCTACAGAACTTCCATACGATTGCATTTAAATTCCGCTAAAATTAAACGCTATGATTTTTGCAAATTCTGTAAACGTCCCAAAAATGATTACGTTTGTCTGTATGTTAGGTTTAAAAATGTGAGTTAGTGAGGTACCAAACAATTTGCCAACAAAAAAGGTCATTGAGTAGATTTATCAAGAGTTAGTCATTTTTTTACGATTCAACAAATGAAATGTTCAGATTTAAGATACCACTTAGAAGTAAATAAAATCCCTATCTTATTTTATTTTAAAATACATTTGTCAAAATTTAAGAATTCGAATGATCAAATTTGTAAATAAAATGTTGTGGTTATAAGATGAGCAAAGATTTCTGATAATGGCTGTTAAATAAATATTACATCCAAATTATTATTTTGATTATTACCCTAATATGATCAGATATTCATACATTTTTTTATACTTTGAAGTTTATCAAATTTTGATGACACATTTTAAAATTTAAAATTAAAATCAAAATCATAATAAATATACGGTAATATAAAATTAAAACAATAAAACATTTAGTAGATCATAATTGAAAATATTGCACGATTTTTTTAGTATTTTTTCAAACCCATATAAAATTGTTTTTGTGCAGACATAAAGTTACAATTGAAAATAAATTTAATATAAATGATCTTTTTATCAGAATTAGGTGCACACATAAAACACTTGCCCGTAAGAATATTCTTACTTTGACAAAAATAGATTTTTTTAAACAAATTCTTGACATGTGTCATCTTTCGAACTTCAGAATATCCAAATAGAGCCATTTGTGGCACGTTAGTGCTAAATACACTACTTTAATATCATAGGTATTCACTATTTCATAAAATTTCAGCGCGACATTGAATAGAAATTGATAAATGTTAAAAGCTACGTGGAATTTTAATGATGTTCTTTTATTAATCATAGAATTTCTGTGAAGGAAAATAACTTAACAGGGTGGATTAAAGGAAATTTGATTTTGTAGTGACCTTATTCTCAGAAATTTCAGTGTGGCAAGAAAAATATTTTGTGAAAAATATTGAAAAATTGACATATTATCAGTACCATAAAGTCTTACAGCCTAATCTCTCCATATAGATAGTAAGAAAGGTAATATCGTAACAACAATAACAAGCGTAGTGATGAATGTTCAGTCTATCAACTTACCTTTACTAGATTTAGTGAAGGCAGAGTACGGGGTATCCTGGAACTGTCGGAGGTGAATCTGTAATGTAAGTACGCAGTTCACTAAGAAGTCCCAAATATTACGTAGTAGATTTACTATATTTATGTATTGACATATTTGCAAAAAAATATTAATTATGGAATAAAACACGCTTTCAATAAATCATTGGGAAAAATCCAGATTTGTTTGCAAGTATTTGAACACACTCAAAATGTTGTAAAACAAACTTGTTTTAAACCACTTACTTATTTTTTTAAATGCCAATCGGTTTCAGAGATAGTTCTTCTTCGGGACTTTGTAAAATAATTTAATATTAATATTAATCATTTAAAAATAAATAAGTAGTTTAAAACAAAAGTGTGCTTTATTTCAAAATTATGGAAAACTACAAAAAGAGTGCTACAAACATTGAGTTAATAAAAAATATTAACATCCCCACAATTCAGAATAAGTCATTTTAAAGTGAAAAATTATATTGTTGGGAATTCAAATGTAAAATAAAAAAGACAAAGTTTGGGAAAATAACAAGAGACAGCTCCACAGGTCGGGAGTCAGGAGGCGGGAGGCCCGATCAGCAATCTGCCTTTATCACCACGTACAAACCACTTTAGTTAGTAGATTCGGACAGTTATCAGAAATGTCAATAATTATGTCATCGACAGAAAAACATTTTTACTTCCCAACTTGTGTTTATATGCAGCATTGAGGATACTACAATAAGTTTTTTTATATATTATGAGATAGTTAAATAGTAAAAACATTGAATCATTCAATCAACACAATGGCTTTCTTTAGTTCTTCTGATAATCTGTCACCTCGTGGCATCTGAGGTCAGTATAGAAAATTAGAGTTGTGTGTTTGAAAACATCACAAGATAAAAAAAGTTTCATAAAATATTTAAATTAAATAGTACATTGAAAAAATCGTAATAGCAATAATTATCGTACATAACATTTTCAATATTGGTGTATTCTTCAATGTCCCAATCTTGGGGATTGATCTGCAGGTCCTACATCGTGTTTTATTGGTGTAAGCATAATAACTACTACTACTCTCCCTTATCCACACCCAATGGTGAATAGGGCACTGCATTGGCAGCGAATATTGATCACTTGTTGCATGAAGGCAAGATGATCTGTCTTACGTTTCAGTGTCGGTCCAAGGTATCATATTTTTATGTGAAAATCACATACTAATTAATAATTCATATTGACCCCCATCGGGAATCAAACCCGCAACCTCATACATGGCGGCTGAATGCGCTATATGTTGAATCGTATCGTTACCTGAATATGCAAGTTGACTTCATCACATCTACTCAGGTAAGGGAAGTTCCCACCAGTCTTGAGATGGGCCAGTTTAGCTTGAGGGTAACTCTTGTACAGGTCTTCCCGCACCTTCCCACTCAGGGCGTACTCGTCAAACACGTCCAACACCGTGACGGGGCACGGCGCTTAGCTGCTGAGGGTTCACTTCCGCCGGCATACAGTTCAGGGTGAGGCGGGAGGCCAACTCCGGCTGCGTCAGGGAGTCCAACTGGAATAGTAGAATAACCAACTCAGTTAGGTGAGACAAACACGTCCAACACCGTGACGGGCACGGCGCTCAGCTGCCGAGGGTTTACTATACTACACATTACTACAAAGTGAATATATCCAATATAAATTTTAAAACAGTGTTACAAATCAACTGAATGTAATGAAAATTTCAGATTGTCGCTTCTATCCGTAAAGCAAATACGTATTAATGAAAAATATACAAATAATGACATAATCTTTAATGTATTTTACGGTCTTAATAAGTTGAAAGGAATTTAATCTGTAAAAATTGCAGAGCATCAGCGACGCCACACGCGGGTGGTGGGCCGTGGACTCGCAAACTTCTGCGCCAGGAACCCACCTGAAGCAATGCATATCTAGCAAGTTGGGATACGGATTTTATTTGTTACACAAAGGCAAGATGATCAGTCTTACACTTCAGCGCCAGTCTATAAACCTAATGCACTATCCACTACATCATGA
The DNA here is from genome assembly GCA_022494985.1 of Micrasema minimum. Taxonomy (NCBI): domain Eukaryota; kingdom Metazoa; phylum Arthropoda; class Insecta; order Trichoptera; family Brachycentridae; genus Micrasema; species Micrasema minimum. The sequence continues at coordinate 12,723 of JAGVSP010001440.1, forward strand.
GACAGACACATATTTTGAACAAAATATTTTATTTTCATTATTATTAACAGAGCAGGCAGCTAAAAGCTGATATATTTATTTATTTATTTATTTATTTTCTGTACATATACAGAACATTCACATGTGTGAATGTTCAGTTACATATTATTTTTTAAAGCTCAATCAGTCAATTTACATCTGTCAGATATCTTAAGGTAGCCTATTCCACGCACCACAGATCTACTATTGATGAAGGACTTGGCATGATTGAGATTGAACTTTATTAACAATTAATATTGGCGTATTATTGTACTGAAAACATGTTAAATTACAGGTTTCTTGCAAAGTTAATTCTAAACCAAACACAAATCTTTATTTTGTCTTGGTCAGTATAAAACTACCTACAAAATTTCTAAATCAACTTGGAAATGACTAGAAGATCATCTAATTCTGCATGCAAGTTATCTTATTGTTTTTTATATATTTATCACACTCCCTTTTATCTTCAAAATGAAAATCTTAGTGAAAACATAACAGGTACTTGTAATATAGTTGCATTGTGACAATAATCACACATGTGCAAACAAAACTTAATGACAAAAGACAACAATATAACTAGCCAAAATATGACGTTAAAAAAAATTGTGACCGTTTTATGAGTTTGCATTGAAAATTGGATTTAATGCTAAAAACCTTACCTAAAGAAGCTCCGAAAATGTGAACTCTGTCCAACTCCAAATAGTCGATTAGTCTCTTGAAGCCATCGCACCATTCCTTCATGTTCCAATACACGGGGGGTTCAGCGGCGATCACCCTGATCCCTCTCGCAGCCAGAGCCAGAACTTGTCGGAAGAAAACATCGGCCGTGCCGGACACGGGGGGTAGGCAAATCACGGGACATCGCACTGTTTTTGGCCCTGAATCAAATATCCGCCACCCCTAAAAAAAAAACGCAAGATACATCCAAACTCACAAAAAAACACAAAAGTCCGATTAAAATTCAATGTGCATGACAAAGACAAACCTTAGAACCGCCAGAGTCTACAACTATTTTTCGAAGTGGGATGCTGCTTCTAAAACTTAAATATTCTTGCGATTGCGATAAATCGCTTAAATAACTCATTTTTAACAGCACTGACGAATTATATTGTTTGTTTGATACGGCCGATTATCTTGCTGCTATCAGCGATTGACAGATGCTGCATTTATTTTGAAGTTAACTTTTAATGTTGCAAGTAGTGAGAAATACAATTCCTTTAATTTTTTTTTTTTTACGTACACAATAATATGCTTGTAGTGGCAGCACAATTTTTATTATTACGGGGCAGTATTATTACAATTTTTTTTTTTTTATAATTTACAAATTCTATAATTTAGAAAAGTGCGCGTTCTTTCGGTGATAGGTCTTTATCTTTTCTACTGAAATCTCCCCTTATTAACTAACTAACTAACCATCACGCCATTTCTCCGAAGTGGTAGGCAGTGAGGATAGAACGCCACACCACTCTGTCCTGGCATACTTCTCTTGCTTCCTCCACATTCATACATCTTCTCAATGCACGCACGTCGATTATTCCGACTTCTTACATGCCCACTTTCAAGCACTTGTTTTACTTGATCATGCCATGTCTTTTCTCGGCCTTCCTCGACTTTTACATCCAGGCACAGTCACTATCATATATTTTTTTAGCTGTTCTTTCATCATCCATTCGCTCTGCATGACCGAACCAACATAAAAGACCTTTCTTAATTTTGTCGATAATGCTTATCTCAGCCTTGCATTCTGCTCTAATTTCAACTTTAGTGCACCTATCATACATAGTTTTACCACACATTCGCCTGAGAGATCGCATTTCAACTGCATTCAATTTACTTTCATCCCTATTTTTTCGAACTCCATGCTTCGCTTCCCATACATAAGGGTTGGTACACAGGAACTCCATTATGTACTGCCAATTTAGCCCTCTTTTGATAAGCACTTATTAGATACTACCGACTTAAGGCACCATTAAATCTGTTAAAACCGGCACTAACCCTCCTTTCAATGTCCTTGTCCATATTTCCATCACTAGTGAACATGCTTCCCAGATATACAAATTCTTCCACCTGTTACGTTCAGGATCTCCCCTTATGGTAAAGTAAAAATTGATACCTGCAATACTGCAAACAAAATATTAGTTTTATGCAGTCGTTTCAGCATTATTTTTTTTTCTTTTCTTTTTTTTTAATTTTTTTTTTTTAAAGAAATCTATGCAATCTTATGATATTTGCACATATATCAATTTGTTAATACTATTTTCAATAAAGCCTAAGCGGCTTGTGCTTGAAACTAGGAACCGACGATCTCTGGGGACTCAGAGACCGCGACGCTACCCACTCCTGGGCCACCACCCGTCCATTAAACATCTATGTAAAAATTAGATTTAAAAATATTTTAACAATGTCTTGCATAATTTTTTTATGCTTTTAAAAATTATAAAGCCAGAAATAATCAAGTTGACTGAAGTAAGCAAAAAAAAGTTTATACAAATACTATTAAAACTTCTCCAAAAAGCTTTTTCCAGGAAAAGTGCGTAATGCACAGCTTGCATAAAACTTATTTTTATAATTTCATTGCCTTGAAATGTAGTTTGCATGAAGAACTACCATAAAACCACTTACCTTCGCCTAGCGCCCATAACTTATGAGAACAACTTACTATATTTAATATATTTAATATAGTAAGTTGTTCAAATAATTCTCATAAGTAATGAAACAAAAAAAAATGTTACGTTTCTAACTATGTAGAAACAAAAACAGTATATTTTCAAATGCCGTTCGTACAATTCATTTTTCATTCAGAATCAATGGACAAGAAATATAAAGTGCTCAAAACCACACGAATATTTTTCGTGAGAAACAAATGCAGTGTGTTATTTCATCATCATCATTCCATATGCGGAGCCTTTGCATTCCTTAAACTGCCTCCAAGTCAAGCAATCAGCCACAAGTTCCAGCGCATCCTTCCCAAGTAAGGTCCACATCCCGGAGCTCTGACGCATTATTGAAATGGCATAGAAGTTCTTTTTCACTGAAAAACGGATAATTTTTTTTACTACCCGTTCAAAGTGAAATTTTATTGTAGAATGTGAGTTGTGTGCTATTTTGACTATCCTGCCTAAGTGATGTCCTTACAACTAAACAATATCATAGCCAAAACTTACAATTTTAGGAGACAGGATAATGTTCCTAAAGCAGAATTTCAATTTGTTTAGTATAACGAGTTTGGAGATCGCTTTCACCTAATAGAAGCCTTAACTACATCTTCAATACAGATGCCCAGTTGCGTACATCTTACGTAGTCTAAGAAATCTTTTCAAAAATATAGCTATTACATTTAGGTACATTAATTTAGATTATCGATAATATTACCAGACTCCAAACACAAATTCAAAACATACAACATAATCACAATACCAGTTAAACCAAAACTTTCCTGAGAAGTGAAACAGCGAGTCATCAACTTGTGGATACTTAATTGCCTTCCGACACTTGCTCGGAATATTTTCCTACTTAAAGTAAAACAACTATAATAATTCCTAACCGATAGTCAAATAATCTTTATAAAAACACTCGGTAATTAAGATCATATCAATACAAAATACACGCACAACGCACACCGTTAGCGGAAATCATAACAAATTGAAAATACATATAAATTTCACAATACAGAGTTTGCGAATTCTAAGGCTTTTCTCTTTACACATTTTATCGAGGAAACTAATTGCAATTTTATCAGCACTGACTATTCAATATCTATTATATTTACCTTTAAATTTGTCAGATAAGTAGATAGGACACATTGGATTAATGTTAGACAGATATTAGAACAATATAAAGTACTAGTGCAGAGTAATATAGAATATGTTGAATACATACACCACCACTACCTACCTACTACTACCTACTAGGTACTTGTTACTTGTTACTGACAGTCATTCCACAGAAACATATTTCTTCAAAATTACTTTTTCAAGTTTGGACGAGTCAAAATGATTGCAATTATACTCAGTTATCCATACTATACAAAGAAAATTTTGAAAATAAGTATTTCGTCATTTTACATTAGTGGTTATACAATTCGATCCAATAATGAAATGCCATTTCCAATCAAAATATTATTTATAGATTTCTATGATTAAAAAACTAAAGCAAAAAATATAAAACAGCCATCATCATAAATTAGGGATAGATCACACGATAATGAACACTTTCCAAAAGTTCAGAAAAATGAACAATTACGAATGCAAAAATTGAATGCAAATGAGAATGATCAACAAATGTGATGACACCAGTTCGATAATTGGGAAGTAAGTAATATGATCATATTTAGGACAATAAAAGGAATGAATGCAATAGTGAAGTTTACAATAAATGAACATCTCACGAATAAGACATACTAGCCCTCGCAACAACACAGTAGTGTGCAACAAGTGAAATATACTACTCCCGACACAAACACATTCACAAAACTCTAATGCAATTATTACAGAGCGTCCGTATCGCAGCTGTTCCCGTAGTGGGAATTGTGCTCACCACCACTGGGACAGTTTTACCACTTGCCACATGAACCACATCACCAACTGGACAACACGAGGTGGGCGCCGCCTACTGGAGGTACCATCACACACACCGCAAACTACTTCTGCGAGTAGTCACCGCGTCTGCGTGGTGGAGGAAGGCGCAACTCTAGAAACGCGACATCAGTCAAACGGGTGATTTGTCAACAATGTGAGGTCTTAATTAACAGGGCTTAGTATTAAAGTGTCGGGGAGGGTTGGAGGAGCACCCGTGTGGCGAGAAGACGTGATGAGGGGCGGAGTTCCACGGCAGGAGGGGGCGGGGCGGGGGCGAGCGGCGTAGTTCACGACTCCCCGTTCCCGCTGTCGTCCCCGTCCTGGTAGTCGGATTCCGCTCCCGACTGCTCGTCCTCGTCTGTGTCCAGATCGTAGTCATCATCGTAGAAGTCTGTCATGTCCAGCTGAAAACGGAAAATGTTTTGTGAGTTATCTTTCCACACGTCATATTACTCATTTGCCTCAACGTCATATACATACATTCATATTATAGAAACGAATCTAATTACTCTGGAAATGAAATGCACACAGTGGATTTGACAACAAATTATACAAAGCAGTAGAGGCAAACTTAGAATTGGCATCCAATAATCTCCAACTTTTGCCAGAATAACAAAGCTAATCGTCATTTCAGGAGAAATTATTAATTTTGTTCTCTAATGCAAGCTGCACATGTTATGTTAAATAGTTACAATTCATTTGGTAACACAGTTGGTCATTGTAGAAAAAACATAGGGTGTATGATCATAATAATAATAGAACGTTGTTAATCATTTACACATAAAACATGACCAAAAGGCGGACTTATAGGAAATATAATATTCAAAGTTCTTGTAGGAGCAGTGAGAGTTCTTACAATGAGACTGCATCAACTTATGAAATGATTATATATGTGTATGTGTTCGCCTCGTTATGTAGTGGATAGCACATTGAACTAGCATATAATATGAGGTTGCGGGTTTGATTGTCATAGCAGTAATGTAGAACTAACATAAATGATGATAAAAAATAAGAATAGATAAATATGTTACTTGTGGTTCTTGCGTTTGAGGCTTGACTTTGGTTTTAATGCAGTAATCTTCTAATGTAAGAGGTACAACGATTCCTTCCTTGTCAGCTTCGGCTTTTGCTACTTGCGCTTGTTTTCTGAAAATAAATACAAGTAATGTCTGATAAGTGTAAAACTAACCTCTATAAATTATTTTGAAAAGTCATCAATTTCATTTACAATATTTACATAAATACATTTGGTAGGTTAGACCTATTGAAGAGGTGCGCTTGTCCCATGGCTGGAGACAGGCAGAACCACCAACAGCAGATACACAGGAAACAGTTACTCACCTGATGATGTTCTCGTACTCCTTGTCCTTGCCCTTCGTGTCCCTCCAGCGGCGGTACATGACGGAGGCGTCCACGTTGGCGGGGCTGAAGGTGTTGGGCTCGTTCAGCAGCGAGATGACCGACAGCAGGATGGTCCGCACGTTCTGGGTCGGGTTCCAGCGCTCGCACGGCAGCTCGCCGCTCTGCGGGTCGTCCACCGGCGGGTGCAGGATGGAGATGCACAGGTCTCCGTTCTGGGAACCAAGGGAGATCTAGTTAGCAAACTGTAACGTCTGGGGCGGGTTCCAGCGCTCGCACGGCAGCTCGCCGCTCTGCGGGTCGTCCACCGGCGGGTGCAGGATGGAGATGCACAGGTCTCCGTTCTGGGAACCAAGGGAGATCTAGTTAGCAAAACGGTAACGTCTAGGGGCGGGTTCCAAAAAATCGGTTATTTTGCAGCTCGCCGCTGAGAATTTAGTCGTCGACTAGGCGGGTGCAAATTTGGAGATGCACAGGTCTCCGTTCTGGGAACCAAGGGAGATCTAGTTAGCAAACTGTAACGTCTGGGGCGGATCTCAGCGCTCCAAAAATAGTTTGTCAGCAGCCTTCCGGATACTAATTTGTCGGATGAGATCGAGGGTTTATTGGCTGAGACCCGAAAAGTTGCACGAAAAACCAATCAACTTATCGCCAAAACGGTCCAATTTTCTAGCATGTGTAACGATCAAAAAAGTATCGGGTATTTTGCGCCCGAAAAATGAGAATTTAGTTTTTTGACTTGGTGATTTTAAATTTTCTGTACTTCAACGATTATTATGATTATTCAGTCTAGTAAAAAATTATTCGAACATCTTTGCGCATCACTAGTAGTACTGAGTAGATACTGAGACATGTGCTACATAAAATGATTTGTAGAAGTAAATAATTAGAGTAGTAGGTACAGTGTACAGTAGTAAACACGACACGTATCGGCAGCAGATAACGTGTTCTGTTAATCGATCGCAGATCGCACTCAGTATCGGTACGGGGACAAGACAATCGCTCGAGGAATTAATCACCTGAATCATTTTTTAGAGATTAGAGACTCTCTGATATCAGAGTGTACTCGGATACTATGTTCCCATCGCATTGATTAGTGGATGAGGCAATCCAATCAAACAAAACAACGAAAAACGATATGAAATTCCTACCTCTGTCGCATGTCGGCCCTCTAACAATACTCAGGTAAATTATCGAGTCAATTAATTTAGAATCCGGTAGCAAGGACGACTACAAATTACAAGTTGTGTGGTGAACCATTTAACTTCGTATCGTGATGTCGTAAAATCGATTCCTTGCTCTAAATACGCTCACATTTTTACCGCACGGACGTTTTGCTGTCAGCGAGCTAATCTCCTAATCTGCGTCACCTTAATAAAAGTATCAGAGACGTATCGCAGGAAATAACAATCGTACTCCTGACCGTCTGAGAGAGCTTAGGATGACAAAAATGATGAATATTAAACAGATTTTAACATAACTACTCTCAGATTTTCAGTTTTAAAGGATTTTATCAGTTTAGTGCATTTTAAAATGGGATTAGATTCTTTGCGATAGGGAATGCATACAAATACATTATTCCACCCAAAATACGGACACTCACGATTTTCCGTAACAACAAAAAACAATGTATGCAAACACGTGAAAAATGTAATTAGAATTACACACAATTCGTCTAAAACGTCATGGACAGACCTTTGAAAATACGGACGGTCTGGTAAGCCTAGTGCTTGGTGAGGAGTTGGAAGTTGAACGGATTGCAGCGGCCAGCGATTACACATCTCAAGTTGGTCAGGGTCAAGTTGGTTAGTCGGTTAGTTAGCCCACATGGCCACTTGCCATATCGCCGGGAAGTGGGACCGCTGCTGCCGAAACCAGTGCTCGTGGCTCGTGGCTCATGGCTCATGGCTCATGGCTCATGGAGAACTTCTCTTCCTACCACACGACAGCAATGCGACTCTAGAATGATGATAGCGCTCACAAAGTTGAGCTGTGAAGCTGAATCCGATAGGGAAGTTGTGAACACTGGATCTAATTTCAATAAGAATTAAATAAAATTACAAAATTACCTATTGTTTCCAAATGTATAATATATTATAGGTATTATTTACGCCCAAGTCACTTGATAAGTAACTATGTTAATAATATTTGGAAGTGCGCGTTGCCATTATTTAGCAACTCAAAAAGATGCAAAACTCTTTGATACGAACATTTATTTATACATACGAAGAACTTATCAATGAGACATTATACATCAACAATATCGATCAAAGGTAGAGAATATGAATGGAAATTAAATAAATGAACAAGGAATAAGTACTTATTCAATAAACAATTTTAATCTCAGTAGCGGAACTCTATTTCTATAAAACCATTCCAGCGAAACGTGGACGAATCAAAAAGGATATCGCATTTATTAAACGTAAAGGCATACGTAATAAAATGGGAAAACTTATTATTTGTATCGCAGTAAATTATCGAAATGTTTTGAAACCAAAAAGCTTCGAAGAATTTTAACAGGAAAATGGTTAGGTACCGGGATTATAATATAAATATTTCAAATTTTACTGAAGACGAAACAAAGAGAAGAGGAGGGGGATACTTTGGAAAGTTGCAAAAGAAAATAAATACATATTAATAGTAAGGTTGTTAAATGATTCATTTTCAAAATGCCACGTGCTAGACAAGAGAGTCACGTTTGTCTTGCGTAATAAATTCGTTTCTACAGAATCCTACACACAACGTTTCTCAAAAGTATTTTGTACATAAACATTAGCAATTAGCGTAATATTAATAAAATTCCTATTATTTCTTTGCGATACGAAGAAGTAGGTACATAGTACCTACCCCTTTTATTTTCATTTCCTTCACAAAAGAAGGTTGTACAATATTCCGAAATCCAAGGGAAATTCAAGGGAAAAAGAATTTTCAATTTTGAATCAGTACCTACTTACTATCCAACTTCAAATTTGGGAATAATTTAGAATAATGTTTAGGGGAACTAAGTTTTAGTACCTAACTAGCAGTGTTGATATAACTCACCATCCAGGGGGATTAGCATATCGGGTCAGATGCGAGACGTTTTACACAATTTGCAAATGATCTTACGTAGGTGTCACAAGAACGCGCGGTGCTTGCGTCCTTTGTATGAGTAAACACTTCGCATTTGACCCGATATGCCACGCACACAGAGCCCTTATATACGAAGGGGCAGAAGATACAGTAGGAACCTATTTATGTATTTACTGGTAGGTAATCAGTACGGGTTACGTCACCGTGATTGGTAATTAGGACTAGTAATTAGGAAACTATGCACCTCCGAGACTCTTGATTACGTACATATAATTCTCGTTTTAATTACACCTGGAAGGTTACGTCGCGCGTCGGCGTCGCACTGGTATTACTCTGATCATTTGGAGAGTAAATATTTGCGTTCTTGTGATGTGATGTCAATTTTCAGCACTTGTGCTAGAAAATAGGAATCGGTAACGTAAAGATGTGAGAATAGAGAATAGCTGAATTATCGCGCATTGCCATCATGGGTTCCAATGTTCAATCCCGTCTGACATTTTTTTCCATATTTTTTTAAATTTTTTATTTCTTTAAAAAATCTTATAAAACATACATGTATTATATTCCCAGGAGTTATAAAAGCTCATTTTGGGACCGGTATTATTCACATTTTTAATTACTAATTTTTTAATTAATTTTCTAATTTTTTATTAACTAACTAACCATCGCGCCATTTCTCCGAAGGGGTAGACAGAAAGGATAGAGCACCACACCACTCTTCCCTAGCTAAAGATGTAAAAAGGTCGTTTATAGTTGAATTAAAACTATTTGTTTCGGTATAAGACTTGAAACGTGACGTCACGCGGGCCGTACCCGTACAAAACGATTTCGAAAACTTTTTAAAAAAACTGTATTTTCGTCGGTAGCAGGATCACAATTTCAACAAATTACAGCTGCTTTTTAATCAATGTAGAATTAATAACGCCGCGACTTTTTACTACCCACTACCCACTGGCAAGTGCAGGTATTTAGGTAGTAGGATGAAAGCTTAGAGTATACATAGTCAGATGAAAGTAAGTCACTTTGACTAGCATTACTCGTGTCCAGTACTCGCTACTCGCTACTCGCTACTCGCTACTCGCTACTCGCTACTCGCTACTCGCTGCTTACTGTTCACCTGTTATGGAACAGAAGAAAGTTGGAATAATTAACCAATATTACGAACAATCATTGTATTACGACTGTATTATGTATTCCGATAATATTCTTGGCGGAATGATGAGCATTTTACCAAAATACCATTCAGAATGTAGTTTATATATTTTTTCTCTGTTTACTACTTCATCTGAAGTATAGAGTTTCTTTTATATAGTGAAAAACATCTCTCGAAAGAACTAGTTAAATAGAAGATAAGAAATGTATGAATGTATAGCAGTCTTACTACGTTACATAGTAGCTAATAGTAATCGTTGTAGATCAATCTAAATTGAAGAGTTAAAGGAGCAGTTGTTTTTATTGCCAATTACTGAAAGAATCTCTGAATTAATACACCCAACACACGTGACGGGTAATTTACCGAACATTCATCGTAAGGGGTTAAATCTATATCTAACTAACTAACCATCACGCCATTTCCCCGTAGGGGCAGGCAGAGAGCATACCACTCTGTCCTGACATACTTCCCACGCTTCCTCTACATTCATACATCTTCTCATGCACATACGCCGATTATTCCGACTTTTCACATGTCCACTTTCAAGTACTTGACGTACTTGGTCATCCCATGTCTTTCTCGGCCTTCCTCGGCTTCTACATCCAGGCACACTTGCATTTAAACTTCTTTTAGCCGTTCTTTCATCACTCATTCGCTCCACATGACCAAACCATCGTAAAAGCCCTTTCTTAATTTTGTCGATAATGCTTATCTCAGCCTTGCACTCTGCTCTAATTTCGACATTAGTACACCTATCATACATAGTCTTACCACACATCGCATTTCAACAGCATTCAGTCTACTTTCATCCTTCTTTTTCCATCACCACGCTTCACTACCATACATAAGGGTTGGTACCAGAACTCCGTTGTGTACTGCCAATCTATATCCTACAATATTATTGACATCTCAACAGGGACGAGAAGTTTGGAAGGGAATATGGATATCTAGGCGTTTACAGGGCTTATGACCTGTCGTGGGCTGGGTTAAGTGATTACAACATTCCCCATCTCCCCTATCTGCCAATTTGGTTCAAGTTATTGTAACGTCGCGCGTCGCGGAAACTCAACTAAACAAAATAAATTATAATTACATATTTATAGCCAGTGAAATTAAAATATTTTTATGATGTATCCGGTATTTTGTTTATAATCTCGAGTTTACAGGAATCCAGAATAAGTTTAGTTGAATATTAAGGAGCCGAGCCGTATGTAATGGCTTCGTGATGGACTACAAATAATAATTGCAGGCACGCGAAGCCGAGTTTAGGTCAAAACAGGATGAAACATATTTGAAGTTATTCGTAAGGAAACGTTCTTAAATATGGCTAATGTATAGTTGAATAGGTGAAGATTAATGCTCTTACATTAGGCAAATACGTTATGTTATTACGAACCAACCCGGAAAGCCCGTAATTCATAGTTATTCCGAAATTCATAGTAATTCAAAATGGCTACTTAATAAGTAGATTTTTTTTACCAAAAGAGCACTAGACCTTCAAATTTCTATAACAATATAAACCACGATGAAAAGCTTACAATAAAATAATAATTACTTATTAACTTATTTGAAATGAATAGTAATGCAAGTTTGATTTATTTCGCTTTGTATCGTATATTGTAAATGCATAGTAAATATTCAAGATTGAACAGGAGACCCTAACTACATACTACACAAAGGTTTAATTATTTCATTTTAAGGGGTGTTTAAAATACCACCATAATCTAAAGTACCAAATAAGTGTCTTAAGAATCATTAATCATTTGGTTGGTATAATAGTTACCAAGCGCCATTCTTTATCTTAGGTAGAGTTAACTAATATTAGGTATGTTTTAGATATTATTAGACTAAATTTGTTTTCTGTGAACTGTCGAATTGATACTTTACTAGGCGAAATGTGGCAGTCGGCATTATAATGACCTAGGCCGCATTTTCCCGACCTTTGCGTGCCGCACCTCCCCACCCCGACCCTCGCAACCATCCCCCGCCCGTTCACCCTTGTAATAATATGCATACTATAAAATCTAATATAATATAAAGTTAATACAACATGTATGTGGAAAATTGTTTAAGAAGGGCGTATTATATTATGATTCCAAAATCAAATATAAAATGGAAATGAAACACACTTTTGTTTAAAACTACCTTTTTATTCATTTTTAAAATGCCAACCGGTTTCGGAGATACTACTCCTTCTTCAGGGCTTTGTATAAACATAGCATATTATTATAAGAAATACCTTTAATAACATTTTTATCGTGTTTATTTCGTCATTAAATGAGAAAAACCGTTATTTTCTATTAAAACAAGAACAGGCTATTCATTTAAAAACCCAAACTTTCAACTACATAGGTACTACTTTCCTTTATCAGCACCATATGGTGCATTGGGCCCTGCATGGTAGGTACAGTGAATCCTGCTCATTTGTTATAAGAATACAAGATGATCAGTCTTACGTTTCAGTGTCAATCTCATCCCGTAATGAATAATTTTCAAAATGATCAAAGTTCGCGGGTAAAGGTTAGATATTAGGAAGTGACTCACTTATATTCTGTTAGAATGACACATCAAAACATTTGTCCGATAGGTCCCGATGACAAAACTTTGGTAAAACGAGCTTTGGAACATTTTTACGAAAGTTTGTAGAAGAGCTTTCTTTGATAAACAAATCGACGCCTCCTACGTATAATATCGTAACCCACAAAATGCGATTTTACAGGAGGAGCATTTGAAAATATTATCGTTCATATGCATTGGTTGTAGATACGACAAAATACGCCCTTATTATTGGCATAATATTTTTTTTGTTTTGGTAGAATTAAAGATATAGTTAAATACAGACGAAATCCACCAAAAACTCAAAATCGACGATTTGTGGGTTACGATATTATACGTAGGAGGCGTCGAAATTCATTTTCAAATTTATCTTTTTCCTATCATTATATTATATATTTGTTTTTATGTTATTTTTATACTGACCTAGTTTAAAGTGGATACCTATTGTTAAGCATATTATATTATGTGTCCTCAATATCACAACAAGGACAAATGCCCCTAGTGATATGGAAAAATTCTACTAAAAATTATTGTAAACATCGATAATGTAGGGATGGATAATTAAATTTTAAAAAAACACTGTTTTCAGATAACTGTGAATACATTTTCTCTAGCGCAGTGTCAAAATCGATAGTCTGTTCTGCCTTGGAGAAATTACAAGTTCAAACTACCTATACATACATACTTTAATATAACGGAACGTGACGCTAAATGTACACACATACATATACACTACACACACCTATATGTCAAACTACATTTGTCAAGTCCAAAGCATTTAAGTGTAGACGTGAGCCTGCTATCTGGAAAGGTTATTGATTTTGTGAATAAATATTCTAACAATAAGTAGTTTAAAACGCCGTTATATAAAAATAGTAGGTACCTTGAAAAATACTAGGATTTATGATTAAAGATTAATACTATTTTCTGAAATTGGAAGAAGCTCAGTAGGGAAAGAGCAGTGTTCTGGTTTTATATGAACCCTAAATGGTGATACTTATCTAAAATAGATGTCTTTTTCTAGAAAAAAATCGCCAGTTAACGCGTTTACTTTTTGACAGAAAAAAACAAGAAAAAAATATTTAGAATCATATGACAATAATTAATTGTAATTTTTCAAAATAGACCCTCCATTACAAGGCAGCACAAACTTATACCAGAAGATTTTTTAGGCAGTTAACAAAAAAAAAACACTGAAATTCAGTATCGTTAATACTGAACCCATTTCAAATTTCTCAAAACATTTGTACTATTTATTTTTAGATTTATTATTTTTTTATTCCTAGGATAATTATTTACAAATTACGTACATCCTATTCACGCAGTTTGTTATTCATAGCGCGGCACGTAAGGGAAATTGCGACTGGGGGAAATGCGCGCGGGGATTTAAAAAAAAACATTATTCGCCGCTCGCGCAGTATTACGGCGGACGGTGACCAAGTCTTTTGAACTATTTCATAGGAATATTATTGGGGTGCACTTTTCTTTTTTTTTTGAGAATTTGAGAAAGGACATGTTTTTTTATTGAAAAAATGGGTTCTATTAAACATACTGAGCAAATCAGGTTTTTTTTTTGTTAACTGACTAAAAAAATAACCCTGTAGATGTAAAGTAAATAAATCAATACATGTGTATTGCAGTGTTGAAATTTTTCCCCATTAAACAAATATGCTTTTTAACGCGCGAACTAAATGATTCTATAAATTTCCCTTCATTTTGTGAAAATTGGTGCCAAAACAAAAAAAATATTTCCTGAAACTTTTCTATGAAATTAGGTCGGAGGGAAATTAGAAACTTTTAATTATACGTAATTTAAACGGAATACACATATTTTATTATTATCTACATGAAATGAAAAATAAATACATATACTACTATATACAATCGTGTGAACTGTAAACACGAGCGCAAATAATAACGTGTGTATGTTTGACAAAAACGTACTAATAAGCGTTTCTTCCAATACACAGCTGCTGTATAAAAGATATTGGATCTGGACAACCCATTACAACTTTACGGTACAGGTATAAAGGCAATAACTAAGTACTCGTACATTATCTTTTGAGAAGCAAGAATCCACCAGCATGCAGCACCCGCACACCACCACCACAAACCAAACAAATCGATTGCATCTTAGGAACTAGTATCCTAATATCTTAGTACCTACCTACTGGCCAACACTATATCATAAAAACAAAACACTAGATTTTGACGTGATAACGTCTAATAAATCGATGAACGCCGGCTGCACACACGAAAAAGCATGACTCATTGTCACGTTCCGCCTGAGCCGAGTGTGCAAGCGAGAGCGCGGAACAAGCGATAGAGAGGCACGATCGGCCTAAGCGTTCGGTTTGTGACGCATCTATCTCTCTTCCACTCCATCGGCCGATGCGTCCGAGTAGAAGGGAGACAGCAGCAGCACACAAGCTACAAAGTGAAAGTGAAATTAACGAGTGCAAAAAAAATATAATTTATGGAAAAAAAATTGTAATTTTCAACTAACTCCTGCTTTTGTATTATACAAAATAATGATAATTCAGTAATAATAATTTCAATTCAATTCATAAAAGTGTGCTATTTTTTATCAATGTATTCTTATGACGTTATCACGTAAAAAAATTATCGTCCGTAAACCGACTTTACAGACAACCAAAAGTTTTTTTTAATGGGCTGGGATGTCCTTGATTTTCTAAAATTTTCTTGTATTTTGAAACATTTCGATTACAATTACTTATCGTTGTTAAACATACGTGTATCGAAAAACTGTTTTTATCGTCCTGAATTCGTCTCATTCGGGTTTACACAATATGTAATCAGGTACCAGGCAGGTACTTTTGGTGAATTTTCCACCAAATGTTACCTTAATGGTTATAACGATAACATTTTAGGTCTAGGTACCTACTGTGTGAAATATAATTACTTGTAGTAAATTGAAAGTGAAGGAATAGTAATATTGCTTTTACTTAGCAACTCCTTCCACCCCCATCTTTAGGAAACGTCAATCAACAAGGTTCTGTCATTATCCCTTTAAAACAGTATGACATTTAAATACTAACTGTTGTATTTGTTAATACATATTACGTTTTCTAGACATATTGTTCACAAAATGTGAAAGTTTTAACAAACGTACACAATAAGTCACTATTAACGCGTTTAGAGGTTAAAATTTTTAAAGGGAAGCGAAAAATTTCAGCAGGGAAAGGTTATTTACACTCAGTAAGTATAACTGTAGGAACACAAAAGACTTAGGTACCCCGCAGACTAGAGACTTTCTATCGGGCGATAGTTTAGTCGGGTTGGGCTGCTAGCGCGCACACTGAATCAACAAAACAGTCGGGTTGGTGATGAGTGCGCACACTAGAGAACAGTCGGCCAACTGCTCTCGAATGATTTTCCAGTTAATAAACGACTTTTGAAGAGAGCGGTCGCAATGAATGTTGGAACAATATTGTCAAGAAAAGTTATTATTGCTGCAATACTACGAAGGAGAAAGCTATCGCCCGATTAAACGATCGGCAAGTGTGCGCGCGTGGAAGAGCGCCATACTGATTAAGCTATCGGCCGATAGTTTATCAATAGGATAGTTTAAAGGCAATCGCAAGGCCTATTAAACTTAGCAATCGGCCGATACGGATCGTTGTAGTATGCGCACTTGCATACATTTTCATACTGATTAAAAGCCCGACTGAACTATCGCCCGATAGAAAGTCTCTAGTCTGCGGAAGACTTTTAATGTTACTTTTCTATCTCAGGATCTACCCCTAGGCTGTTATATTATTTTTAATTTGGAGTGAAGATTATTTTTCATAAAACTCAATTCTTTTTTAAGAATAATTAGGTATTTAAATATAGATTTTGTATTTTAATGAAAACAAGTTTCCACAAAAATAACGAGCGGGTATTTAAGTTGAACAAAAAATACGATTACACAGTATTGCGGTTTTATACAATAAACCATAACTGATTACAAAATGTTTACTAAAATCAACAACAATATTTCCAAGTTATGGACATAACAAAACATATTGCTATACAGCTTGTTGCTTGTTGCTACGTTAATGTTTACTGTTGAAAATTATTGTGTATTTAGAGGATACAATATTTCATATTTCATTACTCAATTGTTTTTTGTTGTTAAATCATAGTAGGTAATGACACAAATTAATATAACTTCCATCAAAACACTTGTTACAACAGTTTCAATAAAAAAATATTTTGTTCAGATCATGGTGAACGGAAAAGTTCTGTGCAATAATACGAGTTTAAGGAAAGCTTACGATTTTGTGGAAAGGAACCATAACATTTGATTCACCCACTACACCTACATACATATTTAGTAAGAAAAAAAGCTCATTTAGTACTTTACTAATCATTTATTGTTGACTCCCTTTGAAAATAAGAAAATAAATAAATCGTCTTGAAAGCGGTGTGCGGTGTAGGCGCAGCGCGGTAACAATATCGCTATCGAATGTTCTATAGACAAGGCATATTATACTATATAAGTCAGTTACGCAACAAACGATATTACTTGTTATGGCATTACGTTGCAGATTAATATATTATGTATTTATTATTCGCACTCCACTTATTGTTACATAGACCAGTTTTAGAAAGTAAAAATGGGAGAAAAAACCGCTAACTGACTTTAGAGGTGGGTCACGGACATTTCTAGATTCGCCATTTTGTAGATTTTCGGTCGACAATATCCGCAAAAACCAAACTGGTTATATAATAAGCTAAATCAGTCGCACTCGGTGTTCAAATACAACAAGCTGTGATAAACTACAACGCTATTAGGTGGGGTCATTAATATACACAGAGAAAACTACTACATAAGGAATCCTTTTAGAAGAAGAACCTCAAATTACCTAAACTATTTCACAGTGGATAGGCTATTTTACTGACGTGCATAATATTTACATATCGAACTTTACAGTGAGCAATTTCAAGTTCCAAAATTTTAAAAAAAAATAGTATTAAAACGCTTAAATTAATTTCAGGTTGAAATTCGATATCCAACCCATCATCCAACCTAATTTTTGTATATTTATGCATGTTAGTCCAGTGTCAAATTTATTCGTTTCTCTATTAAAAGAGGACTGCGGTAAATACGAATAAAGTATTCTAAATTTTAGGAATACTTATTATTCTCAATGGCCTGTTGAATTATTCGACATCCATCCGGAGCGTCCAAATAATATTACAAATCCGTCCTATTAATATCGTTCGGCGTTCAGATAATTCAGTCAAAATGTTCAATTCAACAGCGGACTAAAAATAATGTGCGTAATATTTTTTTAAATAAAGTTTTCATTCGTAGTGTAACGAGTATTCAATATTTTAGACACATTAATACTTATATTATTTAAGAACTCCCACATTATTTATTCCATTTAGATAATCAATATTACGTACTTCAAATTCATACTGTACCGAAATAATTATGATTAGAGTTACTATAACAGAAAATCATGATTATAATGAGTAGTTGTCAGTTGCATTATATTAGCACGTCATTTTGTTACCAAATTACACCAACTTTACGAATAGGTACCGATTTATAGATTAAAGGGTTGTGCAATATGCAATTTACAATGAGTCGAGATAATAATATAGTGCGCGCTTAATATTATTACTATTATTATTATTTATAACTTAAATAGCGCTGTTTTCGTATAAATATACCTCAAGAACGCTTAATATAATATGAAGTGTTAACTGCGCTCAAACATTCACATTTCCACGTGCAAAACTTCTTTTTTTTAAATGTTTTTTTGTAGGTATGTATTTTATTTATATTATTTCGGACAAAAACATACTATATAAAAATAAATAATATAATAATAATATTGTAAATTAATGTATTTTAGAAGCTTGATTACCATATTATTATAGCTTTCTCTTCATTTGTCATGTAAAAATTATTCCAAACCTCGCAATTTTCGTAATAATATGTCGCATAGAAAGCAACTTCTGACCAGACCAGACGGAATAATATCATTGGACGGAATACGAATAATAATAACGTAACGCTATGGTTTTAATTCATTTTATATTTTAACATTCCGCGAAATATTTCATGAATATATATTTCGTCTGTAGTGCGATAGGTACGTACGTTTCTGATTCCGGAAAATTACTTTTGTTAACCAACATAAATTTTAAATGGAGCAATTCAATGGATCTTTCATAAACATAGAGCGAAAAGTATTAAAATAACTGAAGAGATTCTAGGTTAATCCGCAGTAAGATAATTACATACCTAATACTTATTGTGATTTATTTTTAAGTCTGGACATTATGTGATGATGTAAAAATCCATTAATTGACTTCCTTAATAACATCCTTAAATGACAGACTGCTGACGAAACGACCATACTTAGAAACATGAACACGAAATTATTTCATGACATACACAATGCTAGTATTACATAAACGAGAAATTGTACATAATAGCATAACGTTATGATGTTCACAATTCACAATGGATAAAAGAAAATAAAAATATGTATCAAATGTGAATACCGTTGGCGTTTCTCTTCCACATTTCACACGAGCCTATTTTTCAAGTTGCGTAAACAAAATACAAAGCCTCATTTTGTGATAAATTATATTCACTCAAATGCAGAACTAATCGCAAAAGGAGTGGGGCTATTAAGATTTCATTCACAATGCTAGCCCTTTCCTTATGATGAGTGTTTTGCGAATTGTGTGAATTTCACGTGATGTGTTAGTTGCTAAGAACAAAG
Source organism: Micrasema minimum (assembly GCA_022494985.1). Lineage (NCBI taxonomy): Eukaryota > Metazoa > Arthropoda > Insecta > Trichoptera > Brachycentridae > Micrasema > Micrasema minimum. The sequence continues at coordinate 32,210 of JAGVSP010001440.1, forward strand.
AGCCGACGACGTAGCTGTACAGCACCTTGCTCACTCCAACATTCCTAGTTACTTCCGTGTCTCCGTTTCCTTAAATATGACGTTGATCTGTTATTTTTAATGTAATCATATTGCGAATAACAAAACATCTAGTAATTTGTAACTAAACGTGAATACATTATTTACAACAACAGAGATTTGTTTTACAAATAACTGTTAAAAGTTAAAAATATGCGCCTCATTGCTGGGTGAAGAATATTTCAGATAGGAAAATGATATTATTCATTTGTTACACGCCTCCAAAACCGATCGTAGTAAAAATTATCAGGCGTTTTTATCGCTGTTATGACTATTCCAAAGAACTATTAGATAGAACTCTAAACTAAATGGATGTGTAAAAGTTGTAAAGCGGAAATAAGAGAGGTTTTTTTCAATGTGGGCGATCGATAAAAATCTGCACAGTTCCACATTTCACTGCTTTCCTTACTGGGGGCAGATGCGTTTTATATTCCAATTATCCGGAGACCATGCATCTTCGTGGCCTACATTCCCGCGTAAAGTGTGGCGGGGGGGGGGGCCTGGGGCGGGGGCGGGGGCGGGGGCTCGGGGCGCGGGCGCACCTTCACCAGACACTTGGCCCCTTTGCGAGAACCAACCTCCACCACTGCCACCCCCGCCCTCTAAAATGCGGCGCACAAATAAACGCTGCAGAAAACAGAATACCTGCTTAAATTCCTACCCAATATTGTAAATTTCTTAATGTTTCTATTATGTAGGCACCAAATCGTAAATAAATTTAACTTGATCGTAATTTTTTTTTCTCATAGAAACATGCAAATTCTATTAAGTAGAATTTGACATTAATTTATCAACTATCATAATAATGACTGGTGACACACCAGATGTATCTCGCCTGATCCCAACACCAATTAGAACAGTCAATGAATGAAAATCCACTTGATGAATTATAAACCTTGTACATCATAAGCAAGGTAAAAAATAAATGAAACACCGATTTAAAAAAAAAAAAAAAGGACCGCATCATCAGGATATTCTAGGTCACACAGCTTCAGATGATGGTTCATTGTTATACCTCGATCAGGTGGTATTGAATTGCAAAAAATTAAGTCCATTACGATAATCTCTTTTTTATAAAACATACGAGCAGTAATTATGTTTATTTTATTAGATGGCCATTGGGCTGGTCGAGGTTAGGTTATGGATCGGGCCCGAAGTTCGGTGAGGAGTGTGGATTAAAGGCTTCCCGGCTGGCTGGAGAGTAGTAAACTTAGTTAGCTACATAATATCAGCCTTAAATCTTCTGTCGACCTATTTATAAGTAGAGTCGAGGTACTGGGCGGGTAGGGTAGGGGTAGGTACAGCGTACAGCTATCAGGTACCTCGGAACTACCACAGCTCACAACAGGGGCTGACCAACACGTGCCCATCATCCCGTTATTTTAACTGCGCACATTTACTGATGATACACACTGCTTGCTCTATATGAAAAATATATAAATATTGTCTCGTAAAATAAACCGACCCAAGTGAGATGATAATAACTCGTTATTTACATGCAACTTTTATGTAAAAAAAACAGTCGATTTATATTGTTGGATAAATTTATCGGAACTATCACAGAATCTGGAAGTTAATTATTTATTGTTACTACCAATAAAATAAGCTATACGAAATATTATAAAAACTGTAGTTACAGGTTGATACTATTAAAAAAAACGAAACAGGTTGTGGGTAATTATTTTGGGATCTTCTTCGGAAATGTTTAATTACATCACGATGCACGAGAGATAAAAACCACAAACAGTGGCTGTTGTTCCAACACTCAAAAACAGGAGCAAAACAACGAAATTTCACATAGACCAATCAGATGGCAGTATTTAGTTTCTAATTTTGGCCAATTTCTATGCTTAAGTTTGAATAAAAAACTGTCAGTGATAAAATATTTTGTTCCCCAGGCTGTGTGAGGCGGGTTATTGTGATTTTGAAAGACTTGAGCGCATTTTACGCAATATAAAAATCGTTAAAATATACCTTTAAAACATACCTATTCATGTATTCATACATGTTAAAAATATTACATTGTGTTGTAAATTTTTATGATATGTAATTCTTTCTTTTACTATAAATAAGGTAGTTTAGAATGTTATAAAGTTTTATAATGTATTTTAGAATATATTCTTTTAAATGTTATAGTTTTATTACATCTATATAATGTTTTCCATTTTCCTAAAAATATAATGTTTTATGGAATTCGTATATTTATTTGAAAACCTATTCTACTACCATTACTACTTTCCCTTATTTGCACCTATGGTATCTTGTGTACTGCATTATTACACCAAGTGCAATAAATCTTGATAATCTGGAAGGAAAGATGATCAATCTTACGCTTCTGTGCCAGTCCAAGGTAACAGGGAAAATTGCAGATATAAAACTGGCTGAGAGGTTATTTTTTATGTAGTTAACAAACCTAAATCGTTACTCATAACATTAGCAAAACACATCAAGTGATGAGAATATACTCAAATTGGATGTTTTTATTTTTTATTTTTTATTAGTTTATGGACAGCCAACAGACATACACTTATTTTAAATATCAACAACATTTAATTTCTAACAATAAAGTCCACTTATAGGCTATCACTTAAGTATCTAAAAATATTGAAACATTTATATGCTAATTATTTTCATAACAAAAATTACACTACAGAAATGGGCTTTTAAATTTGTTACGGTGAAGTCGTCATCATCATCATCATACCATATCCGTTCCCTATGTGGGGCATATGGAATCCACAAACTGCCTCCAGGCCAAGCGATCGGCCGCTTGCTCCCGGTGAAGTACCTTGGTTTATAATACGCTTACAACCTCGTTATAGCAGGGCAGGTAGAAGTTTATAATTTATAGGAGCTTCACCGATCACGAATGTTGAATGTTTATAATAATTTAATACTAGTCATGAGAAAATAAAGACAACAAAACATTATCATGGAGCCAAAATCACAATATTTTGACAGTCCACGAAAATGTCGCAAAGTCGAAATGCGGATTGAAAAAACGGCAAATAATAAATGGCTATGATGTTAAATTATATTTTTAAGCATAAAATCTGCAAAAAAAACGCCATTTGAATCACGAATCAACCTTTAAACGCTGTAAAAATCACATCATTATTTACCTTGACAGTCGCCGTGCGCTGTACGATTGAGATCACGACCAAAAAATAGCTGTCTTGTGAAATGAAGAGATCACGATGCGACTGAGGCTCTTTGAAATACCGAATTTAAAACATTTGTATGGGGAAGAGAGTAAGAATCTTGACCGCGACACGACGGTGTCATCGTATGCTAAGCAAGTCAATTTTCCATACAAATTAGTGTAACCCGTGGCCGACAGAGGGACGACAGTCGCATACAAGTGTCGCATTGTACGTCCATAGTAAGGCCCCAGGTTTCCGGAATCGGCAGAGAATCCGCGATAGAAATAAACCCAATACCGCGAATCGATACAACATACCGCGCAGTCAAACCAAGATCAGGAGACCCCGCGCCAAGCGGAACAAAACAGACGAGCTATTTTAATAACGCTTTACTCTGTGGGGTGTATTTTTCTGCTCGGGTTCTCACTGTCGGCACACAAAGGGCAAAATGGATTCTGGAAGGTCGGACTTAGGACACCAAACACGGAAACAGAGTGAAGTGCATTACTGTACATTGTGCATGTGCATACAGTATTCTATGTCTCTAGAGATCAGACTCGCATGGCACAATACAATATGTACGTATTATTAGCTGCAACTGACAGAAAACAAGAGTGACCTCTAACGACGAGCTTTCGTTTAAAGGAACTTTATTGGATCCTTCTGTGCCAAGTTAATTGAAATTTACGACAGTGAGCGCATTAACATTGAAATTTCTCATTATTTGCAATGAAAATTTAATTTACTCTGGTCGATTTCTAGGTTTAGGTAAATCCAAACGAAATTACTATTACTATCTAATATACGTTTTTTAATATGTATTTTATATGTACATATATTATGTATGTAGCTACCGGATGTGTCCTTTAGTATTCTATCCAGATATCAAACGGCATTAACGTAACATTTTATAATAAAGTTTTCCGCGAGAGAAATCTGTTCGGGAGATGGGACAGCGTAAAAAGTAAAAAGTTTCCTTCCTGAAGTGAAGAGAAAGTTCCGAATCAGAGGAAAGGCGTGACGTCACACAAGTAGCGCTAGCAAAGGAGCAAAAACTGTGAGACTGGAAGAAAAACAGATCTGAATACTGACAACTATATTCAATGGTTGAAGGAATTAATTTATAAGACACCCACTCCTGTTTTTAACACAAACACAAACACTACACTTCGCAGAAAACATAATAATACCAGTACCTACATACATATAATTTTTTCACACTCACTACTTAAAAAACACATTTTTCTCGTAAACGAGGCAATAAACAATGTATAGGACCAAGCAACCAATTATCCGCTGTGTTAAAGTAAATAGTCGACATCATCATCATCATCATCATCATCATACCATATCCGCTCCCAATTGGAGGATAATATGAACTTTATTATAAAAGATAGACAGCACGTGCTTCTGACCTATCACATTCTCAGTGAGAACCAATGAATTTTATTTGCAGTGAGAACTTGGTAAGAGCACGTAAATCGAAAAGCGATTTTATCACGTAATATTGTTCTCTGTTATAGAACTTCGTGTAGGCTGTTGGGTGGTTTAAAGAAACAGCTCTTTTTGAAATAATAATATTTTAAACTAAAACATGAAATGAATCTAAAAGGGAATAATAATATAAAAGTTTGCAAGTGTAGAATTTGCGTGCCAGCTGTAGTTAGGTTCACACAATACACAGCCTTTGCAGTTTCTGGGCTATAATATAGTCGCTATTCGCTATAGCCTGCGGTAGGTACCTACGCACATTGTAAAAGCGAGTAACATAAGAGACCTTTAAATCCGATGGGTAGATTGGGTACGTGGGTAGGCCCTACTAAAGGTTGAGCCGAACCTCTAGTTAAATACGATCGTTCTGCGGCTGACGGCGAATAGCTGATAACTGATAATATGAACGGAGCACGCTTTGTGGGTTACTACGAGCAGTGGCTTATTTTAGAGAGACTAAGATTAGAATAATTAATAACTTTTATTAGAACTATTAATGGAGCGATTCTACGGAAAGAAAACATGAAATTTACATTATTAACCTTACCAGTTGCTCGATCACAGATCAGTACCGATTCGGTAATAAGCGACGTGATAACGATTTCTTACCCATGGATGTTTAACGTTTTCGCGATCACAATGGATCACGCGTTAAAAGTTATCGATCGGGATTATTAAACGAGCGCATACTAGTCGCGAGCCATTTCCCGAGATATATCTTATTCGCACAAATCTTCATTCAATCTTTATTATAATTTAGCCGGTTTTCGGCAAGCCAAATATTAAGAAAAGCAGTCGACATAATAAAAAATCAGACAAGCGCGATGATTTGACGTTTGACGTAAGGCCGCGATAATAGCGTAGATCGGCTCCGCTCGGCTCACTTCGTCAATGCTCGGCTCCGCGATCACGGTATTGAACTGTATGTCATTGTGATCGCTTAAATCGTTAGCGTTAGCACGTGATTAGCACGCTTTTAACTACGTCGATAGTTATCCGTGCTTGAGCTACAGATTGCTAAGATTACGGGATCTTATAAAACGGATATTGAAAGACTATGTGCTAAAAGAATCATACAATGCTCTATACCTTAGCTCTATACTGATACACCATAATATCAGCCATCAGCTACAAATATAAACATGCTTTGTTCTAATTAGGAGATGTTTCATCACCTCCGTTTAAAACCCGGATAACTAAATGTCGGTTGTAATTTGCTACCACATTTAAACGATATTTACAACGAACCGATTTCACCACAGAAATAATGACAAATCTATCCTCCGGTTAGCTAGTCAGGACTTTCGTCCGGCAACAGTGCGTCGGCGGCCTGCGGTGTTGTCAATGATTTCAAGATGTTTCCTTTGGCAAGCTAGAATCAAGTTTTAATGTTTTTTTGATATGATACCAATCCAATACAATTTAAAATATTGTATTAACATTATAACATTTCCATTTTAAGCTATTTTCAACCCATAAAAAATTTGAGTCGTGTTGTCAAACGATCAAATGCGACGCCATATTTAAATGCGTTTTACAATGAGGGTGGGATAGAAAAAAACTAATTTTACCGGACTACTTATCAAATACTGTAAAAATCCAACCCGGCAAAAATGTTTTAAGACATTTCGTTATTTTTGTTATAATCGAGTTTTATTATGTTTTTATAATGTGATACTTATCCAAAACAACATAAAATATTGGATTATCATTATATTATTTCCATTTTGACTGTTTTTCAATGCATTAAAAATTTGAGTCGAGATGTCATACTGTTACAAACGGGACGCCATATTTAAATGTGATTTAAAAGGGGAACAAACCTCTGACTATCTTTAACCACGTTTTAAATGAGATTTACAATATTTTTGCGATAATCAGAGGTGATGAAATGCATTTTCAAACGGGACGCCATATTTAAATGTGATTTAAAAGGGGAACAAACCTCTGACTATCTTTAACCACGTTTTAAATGAGATTTACAATATTTTTGCGATAATCAGAGGTGTGATGAAATGCATTTTCAAACTTAACTGCGATTTAGTAGGACATTTGCGATAATCAGGTTTTAAACGGAGGTGATAAGAAAGGCCCTTAATCTAAGATAATACCTTTACTTGAATGGAACAGATTTCACAGGCAAAGTATAATATTATTTATCTACAAGTTCCTAGAAGTCGGAAACCAGTGCCATACTGTGTAGTGTATATAGTGTATAGAGTATAGCGGTGACAGGCGGAACAATAATACGGGCGTCACGCGAATCGTGTCCTACACATTTTCATAAAGTGAAATAAAAAGAAACCGAGCTTTCATGGACGATATTTTGGAGATGGTCCAAGTGCGATAAACCTCGCGGTATTTGGCAGCTTCTATCAGACCTCCGAGATGTCGAAAGGGAGACCTTCCCCAAGGGAAGCGTGAACTCGCGTACAGGGGGACTTGGACCTTCCCAGCGGAGCCAGCCGAGGGTCATTACATTAATGCGGGACTTTCGCAGGAGCGACGGACTGTCTCGGAACTGTAGACAAAGGAACTAAATAAAAACGCATCTAAGACCAATATTTCTCGTATTCTTTTCTAGGGAAAGATAATGATTTCTGAAGAAAGCATAACGAACTTAAATATTTGAACCAAGAATACCCACACGAACAAGCAGTTTTTATAAGCTACACATAATTTTTGACATAAAAATATTTATGAATTGGGCTGTTAATTAAAAATATTTATGAATTGTGGTGTTGGCCTAAGTGCTGGAGTCTTTAGACGGTGGAATTTCATTATAGGTAAGTGGTGTTATGAAATTAACCCTAGGAAGCGTATATTTTTAGAAAAATTGTATGGAAATACCCCTTCTAGTGAAATCTTGTTCGAAGTTTATAACATATTACAAAAATACTAAAAGTGGTTAGGTACAGAAAGCTTCTACAGAAAGTAATGTCACGATATTCAAGAAGCGACCCGTGCACCCGTGCACCCGTGCACCGTGCACCGTGCACCCGTGCACCGTGCACGTGGTCGCGGTAGAGAGAAGCCAATTTCTAGATTCCCGAAATAGAAAACATATTTCCAGACCAGAGAAAACAGAATATCCACTAATTAAATAAACACGAGAATATCATAGAGAAAAGTAAACATTTAGTACCTACAGATATACATGTTGGATAGTTTTACAAAATTTCAGAGTAGGCAGAGAGGATAGAACGCCGCACAACTCTGTCCTGCACACTTCCCTTGCTCCCTCCACATTCATACATCTTCTCATGCATGCACGTCGATTATTCCGACTTTTCACATGACCACTTTCAAGTATTTGTTGTAGGTACTTGATCATGCCATGTCTTTCTCAGCCTTCCTTGACTTCTTTCATCATTCATTCGCTGCACATGACCGGACCATCGCGCATCGTGAAAGACCTTTCTTAATTTTGTCGATAATGCTTATCTCAGCCGTGCATTCTGCTCTAATTTAGTTTTTTAATATACATAATTTGTGAATTCTTTGAAACCGTGTATTTTCATAGTAGGTGGGCGCAGTCGACGCCGATTCTTGGATATTTCTGCATCATCGCTACTGGACCAAATATACGTACTTCTGTACCTACACACTACAACATGAAATCAAGTGAGTGGGGACTTTCATTCAATCATATTATATTAAATTATTTGTATATAACTGGATTTGTGGATTTATGAATGGCAGAGGATGATATGGATCAAATATTTGCGTTACGCAATTTGTCGGAGAAGTTTTTGGCAAAAAACCGGAAGCTTTTCTGCGCTTTTGTTGACTTGCAAAAAGCATTTGATCGTGTTGATAGGAATAAGCTATGGATGGCCTTATCTGAGTATGGAGTGAACGATAACCTTGTCCGCGCTATTGCTTCCTTGTACAAAGACAGTGTAGCGTGTGTAAGGGTAAATGGGTCATTCACGTCGTGGTTTGACATCCCTAAAGGAGTCAAACAGGGATGTGTGATGTCACCATGGTTGTTTAACATATACATGGATAAATGTATGAAAGAGTTGAAAAATATGGGCGTGGGCGCGAGAATGAGTGGTATGATTGTTAGTTGCCTTTTGTACGCCGATGACGCAGTGCTTCTTGCTGAGAGCGAAGAAGAATTGCAGTCCTTGGTTACAAAGGTTTACGATGTGTGCAAGGAGAGTGATCTATTAATGAATGTGGAAAAGTCGAATGTGATGGTTTTTGAAAGAAATGTGAATATGACTAAGTGTAAGATCGTAGTAAATGGCGATAGCTTGAAACAAGTGGAAGAATTTGTATATCTGGGAAGCATGTTCACTAGGGATGGAAATATGGACAAGGACATTGAAAGGAGGGTTAGTGCCGGTAACAGAATTAATGGTGCCTTAAAGTCGGTAGTATCTAATAAGTGCTTATCAAAAGAGGCTAAATTGGCAGTGCACAATGGAGTTCTGGTACCAACCCTTATGTATGGAAGCGAAGCATGGAGTTGGAAAAATAAGGATGAAAGTAAATTGAATGCAGTTGAAATGCGATCTCTCAGGCGAATGTGTGGTAAAACTATGTATGATAGGTGCACTAATGTTGAAATTAGAGCAGAATGCAAGGCTGAGATAAGCATTATCGACAAAATTAAGAAAGGTCTTTTACGTTGGTTCGGTCATGTAGAGCGAATGGATGATGAAAGAACATCTAAAAAAATATATGATGCGACTGTGCCTGGATGTAGAAGTCGAGGAAGGCCGAGAAAGACATGGCATGATCAAGTAAAACAAGTGCTTGAAAGTGGGCATGTAAGAAGTCTGAATAATCGACGTGCGTGCATGAGAAGATGTATGAATGTGGAGGAAGCAAGAGAAGTATGCCAGGACAGAGTGGTGTGGCGTTCTATCCTCTCTGCCTACCCTTCGGGGAAATGGCGTGATGGTTAGTTAGTTAGTTAGTTAGTATATAACTAATTAAATTTAACTTTACAAATAATTTAACAATGAAATTCCACCAAGTAATGTGAATAAAAAATATAAATCATATAATATTATATCAAATTTGGCAATTAAACTGTGGTCTTACTTATTTATTTAATCTTTATAGGTTAAATGCGTGTTCCAATAAGATTTCCCACCGATCGTTGTTAAGGTAACTAGATTAAACTACAACTTAAAAGCAATGAGTTTTCAAAGAATACAATATACATACATATTTGTATATACAATATTTATACGTCTCATTCTTAACTTATATTATTATTTGCAATTGGGTTTATAATCTACCCCCAATGTTTGATATAGGTATCGTACATACTGGATAATACATATTTTTGGAGGTAGGTAAGTACCTCTCAGCAACAGATTCCCTTTTATAAATGGGCAAGGAAACAAAAAACTTATTCTGGTATCCCTCTCCTCTCCCATGCGGTGCATTAAGAAGAATGTCATAAAAACATGAAAATACACGTGGCAGTGAATCGGAGACACTAGACTTCACCAGAACATAATTCCTATGTATTATGTACTAGTAATACTTGCTTAAAGTTTATTGCATTCATTTAATAAAATAAGTTCTATGTAGAATAAAATCTTTGATTATCAAACGAGTTGATGTGGAGAGCCTTAACCATGCTAGCCTATTTTATAAGGCATCAGGTTCTCGGCGTCCTGGATGTCCACTCAATTTAATAATTTAATGCAGACAGTATTGCATATTGGTTACTTTTTCACTTAAAAATATACCTATGTATTTATTGACTAACAAATAATTGTGGACAATGGCGACCAAATATTAAATAATGTTTGTACCTATTATAAATTATGTTTGTACCTTAATTAGATTTATGTGAGCCTATATGATTATTTCTTAGATATTAACTAAAAACGCGTACAAATCTGGTAATTTGATGTTTTCAAAATATAAAAAATAAATTTAAAAACATCATAGTAGGCGAAATTCTTTAAAATCCTCTACAACTATAGAAAATGCCTTCACACACTACACAGGGAGGTAACAAAGGGTTTTTGTTGCTTTGCTTTTAATTTTTCCCTAAAAACGCAAAAAAGACCTAACTATCTCACGATTCTTATAAACTGAAGATTTGGGGTTAAATATATTTAATCAAAATCATCCCCTAACCATTCCGAGGGATGTAGGTTACGAACTAGCAACCCCTTCATTGTAGGAAATCATTTAGGGGTAGTTGGTTCAACTCCGCGATTATTCCGAGGTCTTAGAGATCTTAACCCGAGAAATTTAGGGGTGAAAAGGTAGAATATATCAAGAATCTGGTAATACGAGGGATGGATATGTGAACACATTGTTTGAGCTTTTATGGGGTAAAAAACTAGATTTACAAAGCTCTTTTAATGATAAAGGAAGCGTTATCCGAGTGTTTGTCTATTTCTTGCTAAGTAATATTCAGAGGATAAAATGCCACATTTCTGACTTGATGCATTCCATATATTTATACCATATAAGAATTTTTATTTAATTGATTTACTTCAATATTTATTAATACGTATTTTTATTGTTTTATGTTCTATTGTTGTCGTTTATATATTTTTTTTGTTTCACGTATTTTTTAATGTTCTGTACACAATTTGCCGTTATGTACCAGTATAGTAATTGTTCTGAGTTCAGAACTATCTAATTATTAAATAATTTTTAAAAAATCTTTTAGATTCAAAATAAGTAAAGGTCTAATCTAGATTCTTACTTTCTAGTACAAGTATTTACATAAATTATTTTTTAGGAAACATACCGTTCAAATAAACTATTATTGACAATGATAATAACAATTGATTCATCATTAAATTGAATAGAAATAATATGATTATTTAAAAAAATGCATTATCTTTTTGAGAAGATGCATAATATCATAGCGGAATCACACTATGACTGTTTAAAAAAAAGCCATATTAATGATCGATCCATCTGTTATTTCTGATTATAATTGGCGAAGTTCGATCAATCGGGAAAGGGTTTTAGGGATTTGAGTAATATTACCTGAATATTATGGCAGGTATAAACTCTGTATTTTATTAAAAAAATAAGATCCTGTAACATGACTCGACAATATTGTCCGTATTTTTTATAGTCCTCGCAAGGGGTTGAAGTATTTCCTGAGTCTTTTTAGAAAATAAATCATTAATTCGGAGGTTACACTGTAATTATAACATAGGTTTTATTAATTTTAAATTAAATATTCTCATTGTAAACATAAATTATAAATTTTTGAATATACAAACATTAGAAAATAGAAGAATATTAAATGATTTGCTCTTTCTGTTCAAAGTATTAAAATCTATGTTTGATTGTTGTCAACTAACAAATTTAATTAGTATACGAGTGCCTGGTTGAGTTACCCGTAGTAATGGACTATTTTACTGTAGCCAATCATCGACCAATTACAGTGCTAACCCACCGATACGAAGAATGCACGCACTGGCTAACAAGTATACTAACAATATTGATGTTTTCAACACAAATCTAGTGCATTTTAGGGAACAGTGTCTGGATGCCATCTCTGGCGGTAATGAATAGCTACCTACTGTGTTAATCATTTAAAAATGTCTATGTAAAACCCCTTTGGACGTAAAAACAATAAAATAAAATGAATAAGTAGGTGGGAAAAAACGTATATTATTTTATTTATATTATATTGTTTATGTCAAATAGACTTTTATATTTCACTAACAGGTATTTAATATAATAAAAACGAAATAACAATTATAAATACGCCTTTTTACATAAATAATTATAATAATGAATAAAGTAGATAGAGGGACAAATAGTTGCATAATATTAATGCAGGATTTTGTGCATTTTATTAAAGCAGAGAAAAATAATTAAAACGATTGAATATTAAAACTATGAAACTAAACAAAATACTTACTTAGCCGAGGACAAAGGATCACGTCCACTAAAAAACTAAATGAGGTACAGTTTTTACACTTTACTTTAGGATTAAGATTAATAAACATAACAAAATAAATGTTTTTTTGACATGATAACGTCTAATAAATCGATGAACGCCGGCTACACACACGAAAAAGCATGACTCATTGACACGTTCCGCCTGAGCCGAGTGTGCAAGCGAGAGCGCGGTGCAAGCGAGAGCGCGGAACGCCTAAGCGTTCGGTTTGTGACGCATCTATCTCTCTTCCACTCCATCGGCCGATGCGTCTGAGTAGAAGGGAGACAGCAGCAGCACACAAGAAGAAAAAAAAAAAAAAAAGCTAATTTGTGAAAAAAAAAAAAAAATCTATAAACACCTGCTTTGTATTATACAAAATAATGATAATTCAGTTATAATAATTCAATTCAATTCATAAAAGTATGATATTTTTCATCAATGTTTTCTTATGACGGACGTTATCACGTAAAATTATCGTCCGTAAACCGACTTTACAGACAACCAAAAGTTTTTTTTCTGAATCTGATTATGACTACTAGGTACTACAATTACAGAGGGAAGCAACGTCACAAACACCCAGGCTTGAGGAAAATCACTTTATATATCGCCAATATCGGGTTCTCACCAGGAATCGAACCCGGAACCTCCGCACCCAATGGTGCATAGAGCTCTATATTGGAACAAGTGCAATGAATCTTGATCATGTGTTACATGTGACCAGATGATCGCCTTACGCTTCAGCGCCAGTCCAAGTATCACATGAAATATTGTTTACTCAAAAAAACACATCGAAATATTTCATACTGACCGCATTGGGAATCGAACCCGCAACCTCATGCTAGGTAGACCAACGTGCTAGCCTTTGCTCCACGAGTCTTATAAACCAGCAAGAAATTTTACAAAGACAATCGATTTGTAATGAAACGAAAATTAGTAATGGAGCATTTAATTAAAATATCTGGAATACACTCATATAATCTATTAAATTGACCGGTTGTAAGAATTTCCTTAGTAATGTTAAACAATAAGTTACCATGACGATGCCACTTGACCTCAGCCGCCTCTCCATACAATCGTATTTCTCGATTTTCTCACTGGAATTTAGAACTAGAGCAGTGAAAGGAGATAAATAAATTCTTTTAATAAAGCTCTTTTAAGCTCTTTTAAAATTTACATATATAAAGAATAATTTACAAAGTTGTCTTTCAAAATCGGGTTTAAATTCCATCATCATCAACATCATACCATATCCGCTCCCTATGTGGAGCATATGGAATCCACAAACTGCCTCCAGGCCAAGCGATCGGCCGCCAGCTCCCGTGCATCCTCCCAAGTCAAGTCCACGTCCCGCAGCTCTGACGCAAACTGCCGACGAATTGTCAACTAAATTCCATGCCGGTAATTAATTATTATTTTTCTAAGCTGAAATTGAGAAACCCGACCAAATGTCAGAAAAGGCGAGCCGACTTATATAAAAATGACATTTTTAATGAACACCAAATTCCCCGCGGTTCAATTTTCACCGTTCCATTTGGCGATATCATATTCTGGCATTTCATTATTCCGATATTACAAAAACCGACACAAGATGGCGCCGGAATCTTCAACATTCGAACCGGGGCTAGTTTTCGAAAAAAGGAATTTTCGAATCCTTTTCAAATATAATTCACTGACTCGAGGCTGAAAATCACAATAGTGAGAACTAAGGCTGAAAGTCATAGTCGTAAAATAAATAAAGCTGGAACCTCAATAATAATGTTCTACGCATAGAACAATATTATATTTCTTTTTATTTATTTTTTTCTTTAAAAAATCTTATAAAACATACATGTATTATATTCCAGAAGTTATAAAAACTCATTTTGGGACCGGTATTATTCACATTTTTAATTACATATTGCACAATCAAAAAGACGAATAAGAAAGACGATTCAAAATTAACACATTCAATCTTAATCCTAAACATCATATCTATCATTGAAAAACATATTTAAATACAGATCTTTAAGGGCTCTACTATGTATTGCTTTATTTATTTTTATTTCATGGGGTAGATTATTATATTGGGATCGAGAAATGTTCATTAGGGATTTTTAAATTCAAATACCATGCGTAGAACCAAATTTGAATTTGGCCAAGATCATGACTTTCAGCTAAAGAGTCTAAAGAAGCTATAGAAGTTTAGAATATGTTCTAAACATAAATTTTGAATTCAAATTGTATGCGTAGAACACAATATATAGATTTAACGACTATGACTTTCAGCTGAGTATAATAAAGTACCTACATACTGGTTGACTCTTCCAGCTGCGTATGAAAAATATAAATATTACTATTGGAATGAAAATCTATGGACGTAGTTTGTGAACTGCATAATACCTATGCTCTACTTAGGATTTTAAATAAATAAAGGAAAAGAAAATAAAAAGAAAATGTTTCAATCATTGTTGACATCTCAGCAGACGGAGAAGCTCTGGAAATGAATATGCATAATCTAGGCGTTTGTGAAAGGAACAAAATTCGTTTCTTTACTCGATCCTTATGTTCCATTTGGAATGGACTAGAATAGTAAATAAAATTAAATATTTTCAGTTATATTAGGAACAGAGGACGTCCACTGATAGGTAACAATAATGAAATTATTCATGAAAATGACGCAGGATACGGAAGAAGGGAGGAGTGGAGGCGCACTGGTAAGTTAACAGGATTTTTTTTATAAACCATCAATAATCATTCATGTTTTATAAGAATTACTGATATTTTAACATTTATTATTAAGTACGACTTGCCAACATTTTTTTTTATTTTCCTGTTAAAAAAGGACTGCAGCAATTTCTAATCAAATACTCAAAATTTTCGACAAATTATCAGTAGCTCAATCACAGATAACTATCGACATAGTTAAAAACGTGCTAACCACGTGCTAACGCTAACGATTTGACCGATCACAAAGAACATCCGTTCCATACCACGTTCGCCGAGCCGAGCATTGCCGATCTGAACCGAGCGGAGCCGATGCACGCGATATCGCGGCCGTACGTCAAACGTCAAATTAACGCGCTTGTCGGATTGTTTATTATGTCGACTGCTTTTCTCAATATTTGGCTTGGCGAATACCGGCTAAATGCAATACGGCACTCGAGAAAGATTGAATGAAGATATGTGCGAATAAGATATATCTCGGGAAATGGCTCGCGACTAGAAGCGCTCGTTTACTAATCCCGATCGATAACTTTTAACGCGTGTTCCATTGTGATCGCGAAAACGTTAAACATCCATAGGTAAGAAATCGTTATCACGTCGCTTATTACCGAGTCGATAGTGATCTGTGATCGAGCAACTGGTATCATCAAATCATTCGGATATTATCAGGACGCTGAATAATATTATTAGGGCGCTGCGAATTTATCGGGCGATTAAAAATAATTTGTAAAAAATTGGACTACGCTCAGCAGAGAACTCTATAGGATGATGATGAATGAAGAAAGTTTAGTATTGTTAAAGTTCCTTGATTTCCTCGACCTTCAGGATACAGAAAATGTTTTTCTGGATTATTATTATTTTCTGGGCCTTGTATGTTATTGAGTGTAAAGAGTTTATACCGTGTCGCAGTCGGGCTTTGGAACTACCTGGAGGATCGCAGAAGTAACCCATCATTCATCTTTACGCCTAAAAACATGGCATAATAATCAAAGTTAGGTTTTCACGGCTTTCAGAATACAGTTTCGGAGCACATTGCAGTATCGGTTTTCAGGGCTGATGTGAACGTCGGCAACGCAAACAAGCGTTGTTTCCAAAAATCATTCTAAATCCTTTGAAACATTTAATTAATGGCTAAACCTGTTCAGTTTAAATGTTAAACGCCGAAGTCGCGTTATCGATTCTGTCGCATTTTCGCACACAATGTAAAAGGAGACAATTTGAAAATATCCAAAATTAACCTGTTTTATGGCTCGTTTTAGCAGAAGGGCGCAAGTCCCTTTAAAGGAATTCCTTGCCGGGAGTGGGTTGTCCCGTTTTTGCGGCGCGCCAAATAATTCGTGCATCAGGAGCATATTTCAAATATTTCAAACCGAGCAATTTTTATTCTTTATGTCAGGACGCAGAAAACCATCGAAATTAAGAAAATCAGGGATGTACCAAGGTCGTTTCGTCATTCTTCGAAATTTCATTGATCGAAAATGGACAGTATCGAAAAACATAACATTATGGAAAAACGTGGTTTGTGATACGGAGAAGAGATGTCTGGTCATCCGGCTGGGTTATCTGCTAATCTACTTTAAATTACAAATTTTTATAAAAGCGTTACCTCTCTAAATTTTTTTTCTGAATTGTAGTATAGCGGTTAGAATCGCGGACTCTGGACTGGAATCTCTAATAGGTTCAAATTCAGTTCAGCTCAGAACCGAAATACGTCGTTTATTTATGAAGGTATTAATTAAAACTTACAGCACTAAATTATAGGTATATAATAAAAATAAAATAAAGTTTAAAATAATGTATTAAAAGAAAATTTTGCAACGTAAATATTTCTAGCATTGTCGCGTAATAACTAAGACGCTGGACTCACGATACGGAAGGTTCGGATTCGATTCCCAGTGAGAACACCAAAATAAATATTGATCGATGTGTTTGTAGTGTTGATCTCTTCGTAGTAAAACAAAAAAAAAAATACACATTTTTGAATATGAATACAAATACTTGTGGACAATTACTGGATTAAACCCATGCTGGGCTGATATCAGATATTATTGATATCCCAAAAGAGACAGAGAAACTCTGGAAACGAATGTGGGTTATCTAGGCGTTTACTGGGCTGTGACCTGTCATTGGCTGGGTTAAGTGGCCACTTGATGTATTACAACATTCCCCATTCCGCCTATCATCTGACAACCATATAATATGACAAATTTTTGAAACTTCTATATATATGTTGAGTTTGTACAGAAGTCATAAATGGTTGTCAGATGATAGGCGGAATGGGGAAATGTTGTAATACATCAAGTGGCCACTTAATCCAGCCAATGACAGGTCATAAGCCCTAAAAATAATAAACGCCTAGATAACCCACATTCGTTTCCAGAGTTTCTCTGTCTCTGTTGGGATATCAATAATATCAACAACAAAAAAACTTCATTAAAACTGAAAAAATTAGGATGTTTTGTGTCTTCGACGAATTACCTGTTGATAAGATTTCGTTAAAGTTTTGGCTTTTGGCAACCCTGTTTCACTACATTCTGCATTCCTGTGAAATGGGACAACTTTGAGGAATAATACAGCGGATGGCGAGACGGCCTAACTAAATACTAAATAACTTTTTACCGCCCGAACAGCCAATCATAATCCGCCATTTCTATTCGAATATTTCTTTATATCGCCACATTTTCCCGCCAAATGATTGGAGATGGCCGACCCAAATTCGTAACAAATTATATTATCTTCAAAATCTTCAGAGCTGAAGGTTTCTCTTGTCCGCCTCGTGGTGTAGTGGTTGGCACGTTGGGCTATATGCATCGCAGCGAGGGTACCAGGCTCGATTCCCGACGGAGTCAAAATGAAAATTAATTGAAAAATATTTGATATTATGGTGATTTCAACTGGCGCTGTCAGAGTCTGATCAAGTTTCTGCATTATCGACAAAATTAAGAAAGGTCTTTTACGTTGGTTCGGTCATGTATAACGAATGAATGATGAAAGAACGGCTAAAAAAATGTATGATGCGACTGTGCCTGGATGTAGATGTCGAGGAAGGCCGAGAAAGACATGGCGTGATCAAGTAAAACAAGTGCTTGAAAGTGGGCATGTAAGAAGTCGGAATAATCGACGTGCGTGCATGAGAAGATGTATAAATGTGGAGGAAGCAAGAGAAGTATGCAGGACAGAGTGGTGTGGCGTTCTATCCTCTCTGCCTACCCCTTCGGGGAAATGGCGTGATGGTTAGTTAGTTAGTTTTTAAGTTTCTACGTCCTACTTGGAATTAGGTCATTGTGATCTTGAAAATATTCTATTCAATGTTTTGGACAAAATGCAAAACTGATTAATGTAATGATCTGTCAATGTCAATGAACAAAATTCCGATGTTCTCGGAAGATCCTTGCTGGTACTAATTATTATCACTAGGCGAAGGTGATTCTGCTAGCTGGGCCATATACTACGAATGTTTCACAAGACCCACATTTTCATCAAGTTTCCGGCATCCTGGACGTCCTCTGCTGACGATTTGTGGCCAGTTTACGTCAGAATTACAGGACGTAGAAGTGAAATTAGCTTTTTTTACATTAAAAAAAAAAAATTTCAAAAGAAACATTTTTGTTTCCAAAGAAATACAATAAAAACACATATACATTAAAAAAAAAATAAACAAAAATCCCACCAAGGCATAGCCCGTTTGTGGGTATACTGTGAAAGTCAAACAGTGTGCACGTGGCAAAAGAGAAAAATAAAGTCATGTAAAAATGGAAAAATAACAGATAATGTAAACAAGATAGTTAAAAAAAAAAACAAGATATTGATATATTTATACCGGAAGAAGAAGAGGGAAATAATTATAATATATAAAATAAAAAATGACGTAGATTATGTTATTGTTATGGTCTTTATGGTAAGAATGATTCTACCCCCCCCTTTCCACCCTTTCTAATCGTTAATCCTTTTGAAATATTAGCTTCATAAATTATTAACCCTTGGTGGTGACGTGATGAAGCATGTGTCTGATCTGCATGTCGATTTTATATTTTTGTAAATCTACTATGGTGAAGGTGTGTAGAGGTATTTGCATGTTGGTGTAGTGTTGTTGTCCTGATGAAGAGACGGGTTACGTCTCGAAACCGGTAGACAGAAAAGTCGGTGACTGGTTTTATACAAATTTTATCAACATAAAATTAGAATGATTCTTGCTTGAAGGTAGTTTGTGTATGATAGTATGTGTGAATAGGGAGCGAATATGAAATAACAATGATGATCATGATTCTGAAATTGCCCATTTAAATACTAAAAACATGAATATTTGTGATTGTTGGTTAAATATAGTAACGTACCTAATAGTAATATTTGTTCGTAATGAGATGTGTGTTCTCTGCATACCCCGCGGGGGCACAGATAGGTGATGTAGATAGGAGAGGCCCGGAACCGGTCGCGAGCGCGCTACCACGGGACCGTAGTGCAAGTCACCTTAAACAAAACCTATTAATAACAATAATTCCTAACCGCGGGAGTTTTGGGAGATGTGTGTGTCGATCGGGACAGGGGCGCCGGGCGTAGGTGAGATATTATATCATATTATAGTTTTTCCGTATGTAATAATGAACCTTGGACTGGCGATGGCGCTGAAATTAGTCTTCATGTGATCAATAATTCACTGCTTTTTGTTGAACAATACAGTGCCTTAATGCACCATATTGAGTGGGACTTGAACCTAGAAGTCCTCCACTAGTCCACAACGCGGTTCCGGTTATTAAAGTTGCTTAATTTTGATTATTTCAATTTATTTTATTTACAGGAAAACCAACAGTTAAGATACATGAAAAAGCAGAATACAAAAAAAAACATAAGAACCAATATATTATACTCGTCGTTTTTCAACGCCAAGTAAGATAGAGAAAATAAATATGACTAACTAACTAACTAACCATCACACCCATTTTCCCGTAGGATAGGCAGAGAGGATAGAACGCCACACCACTCTGTCCCGACATACTTCCTTTGCTTCCTCTACATTCATACATCTTCTCATGCGCCACACGCCGATTATTCCGACTTTTCACATGTCCACTTTCAAGTACTTGTCGTACTTGATCATGCCATGTCTTTCTCGGTCTTCCTCGGCTTCTACATCCAGGCACACTTGCATTTAAGCTTCTTTTAGCCGTTCTTTCATCACTCATTCGCTCCACAGTGGACCAAACCATCGTAAAAGCCCTTTGTTAATTTTGTCGATAATGCTTATCTCAGCCTTGCACTCTGCTCTAATTTCGACATTTGTACACCTATCATACATAGTCTTACCACACATTCCAAATAAATATAAAACAAGAGATATGAGAGAAGTATAGGATGAAAAGAAAGGAGATGACAGGGATAGGAAAAAAAGAAAAGGAGAGGACTGGAAATAGAATTACCCTTTTCAGTCTATAAAACTTCAATTAATTTTACTTTAATTAAGTGAAATTGTGAATTGTTCATGTAGTTTTTGAAAATTTAAATAACTGTTATGGGTAATCTTATAATCTTGGCATATACTTCAATTTGTAAATTGTATAGGTACTATTTTAAATGAAACCTCAGCGGCTTTTATTTGAAAATAATCGAGTCCTGACGGAGTGGGAATTCAATTTAATATTCAAATAATTGGAAGAAAATTCTCAATAAATCACACCAGGAGATAGTTTGTGGACATAATTTATTTATATCATAGAAGATATTATAAATTATGTAAAATGAAAGAAAAATAACGTGTAAAAAAATCATTGCCCTAATGTAAAATTCCAAGGAGAAAATAGAGAACTACTTTTTATGGAGAAACGACCACAAACACATCTCTACCCTTTTTTGGTTCTAAAGCTGTTTCGCCTTATCAGAGCATTTTCAAACCAGAGTTTGAATTTAATAATGTAATATGGAGTTATATAAAATAAATGCCAATTTAATCAAACATGACTACTGTCTACTGACTAGGTATATCCCGCGATTGTTTTCAGACTGATCTGAACAAAAGTAATTTTTAAAAACCTAATAAAAATATTTAAATCATCTTATTTTCAGAAACATGTCCCTACGCCACTGCTCAACATTTGAGTTGGAAAATGACTCTGCATTTTGAGATGAAATTCTTTATAATACACAATATATTTTTTAATCGATCAAATTTAGGATTTGAGATAATCGTATTCCGACTTGAGATCCTAAAATTACAACAAAAAGGTCCCGAGACATCGAACGGTATGTAATTTAACTCTACTGGAACAAAAAATCAAATCCATTCAGTAGGTACTATTTTATAATAATCTAAGTACTTGTAAATATCATTTAGACTATGAGGTTTATGATGATGCCAGAAAAAATGAGGTGAAGGTACGCAGAGAAAAGTGATATGAATGATTTATTAAAGATTCCAATAATTATGTAGGTAGGTAGGTACCTGAGTTTCCAAAAGTTTAATTTTTAAAATAATCGTTTTTCAGGCTCTCCTGAAATGCCTCTGCATTTCAATTATTTCAACAGTTTTCTGTGTTTTCCAACTTATTCTTTTTTTATACTGTTATAATATAAAAAGGCTCCTGAAAAAGGTAATTTATCAAAAAAATATTATTGTAGTATTTATTTATTTATTTCTGAAAATAACTTAAAACATTAGATAAAACAATAAATTATTTCTAAATACGTGACTTTTCATAATTAAAAAATTACACACTAATGATTGAGAATTCGATTGACAATGACATATTTGGTTTTTATTGAATAAATTATTATTAATAAAATGCATCATTTAACTCTGCAGCACTGGGACGCCAAGTGCAGTGTTTATTGATCCTTTTCATTACATGAAGGTAAGATGATCAGTCCTTACGCTTCACTGCCAGTCCAAGGTATAACACGTATGAAACACATATGACACATATTCATATGAAACATAATGTAAATAAATATTTTCATGTTTTTGAACGGGTGGTGGCCCAGTGGGTAGCGTCGCGGTCTCTGAGTCCAGAGATCGTCGGTTCGAATCCCCACTTCGACACGACTCGATTCCTATTTTCAAGCACAAGCCGCTTAGGCTTTATTGAAAATAGTATTTACAAATTGAAATATGTGCAAATATCATAAGATTGCATAGATTTCTTTTTATATAAAAAAAAAATTTAAAAAAAAAATGTTGACCCCCTACGGGAATTGAACCCGCGACCTCATGCACACTAGCCAAACGCGCTACCACTATGCCACGAGTTGGACTATAGTATTAACAACAATATCATGTACATTAACTTGTAATACGTTATGTGTAGGTGACTATATTAATTTTGAATCAGGATTCAGCATTATTTTAAAACTTTGTCTTTTTCAATCTATATTTCTAAAAAAAAAAAAAAATGAAGGCAGGATGTAGTACCTATATCAACTATCAACCCTTTTCAGCAAAATTTAATGGGCCTGGGTAGGTACTAGGTACCTACAATAGAACGCGTTTGCTTAAATTTAAATTTAAATCCGAATTCGCTCTTTTTTAGAAATTTGATTCCATTCTTATTTTGAATTTAATTACTTATTCCTTCCATTTGAAAAGGGTGAACCAATAACAATAATTATTATTATTGCTCGTTCGAAAATTGAAAAATGCGCTCGCGGGCATTAATTCCCCTTACCACCGCCCCCCCCCCCTCCGCCCCGAACATATTCCGAATGTATTTTTGAATTTCGAATCAACGGATTTATGGAATGCGCGCGTAATTGGATTTGGATTTGTTCCATCACATTCGATTTATGAACATTGTGTTCTTTTGCTCTTATTTCGAAATTTAAATGTATTCGAATCCCTTCGAATATTTTTAGCATTTTCTTCATACAGTTTATATTATATACTTATGGTATGTGAATTTAAAAAATCGGAGAATTTTCCCTTTTAAGTGCCCTATGTCTAGGTACAGCATTATTTTATATTTTATTTTTAATAGCACAAAGAAAAAAAACTAAATATACGGAATCGACTATCAACTTCATATTTTCTTGGGTAGTAACTAAACATCAAGCCATTTCTCCGATGGGGTAGGCAGACAGAATAGTACACCATACCACTCTATCCTGGCACACTTCCTTCGCTTCCTCCACATTCATACGTCTTCTCATTGCGCCGATTATTCCGACTTATCACAGGGATTACTTAATGTAGGTACTCGATCATTTTCAGGTTTCCTGAAAAAACGCTTTTCGCAGTTTTCTTTATAAACATTCGAAAATAATCTTTTAACACGGTGTCTTAAAGCACATATTAGCATGAATAAAAATATCACTTATCACAGTTTCCATCTGAGTTTTGTGATATGATGTATTAGGAATTAAACTTTAAACATACATGTGCAAAAGGTTCAATTTCCTCTGCATTTTTTTGTGTTTTTTCTCCATTGAATATTGTGTCTGAAATAATGTACACCGAAATGTGAAAACATCAGTACAGCATGTATGGTACTTAATAAAAAAGATTTAAAAAAAAATTATACCTAATTATATAGCAGAGAGGATAGCTTATACCCTTTTACTAAAGCGTTAATATTAGCAGATTGATGTAGTTGTATGCGAGTGCAAACGATTTAGTTGTATTGTACTAAATCTTCCGTCTTGAAAAATCAAAAGGTATAAATTGAAAAAAAAAGTTTTTGAATGATACAATAAATTGTTTTTTTTTATAAATCGTTTTAAAAAAAGGTACCTACCTAAAGGAAAATATTTTTCAAAATAAAGGAAAAATAACTAAAATAAAAGAACTGTTTTTACATTTAAATCAAATAAACTGTTTTTTTTATTTTGTATTGATTATCCAGAATTTTGTCAAATTTCTTGAAATCTTGAAAAACATTTAGGAATTTAATACCTACAATTTCGATTTTTCAAAACTATTTTCTTACTTAAATTAACTTTTAGATAAGTAGGATAATAACTTACTTAATTTTGATAGTTTAAATGACTAAAAACTGACATGAAGGCAAGATAATCGGTCTTACGCTTCAGCGCCATCGCCAGTCCAAGGTATCACATCGCGTGATTTATTTTTATGACTAAAAAAAAGCTTTTTCCATACAGTAAAATAAAAATTAAATTTTCGTCTTGTAACAGAATTTTTCATATACAGTAATGTGTAATGAATTTAAATCCATTCGAAATTTTATTTTCGTGCATAAGTAACAGAATCACAACTTAAAATGCTCATGTAATTTACTGAATTTAAATAAATTTTCTTCATTGATAAAACAAAGACAACAAAATATTAAATAAATGCATAAAAAAATATTCTAAACAGCTCGAAGATTTTAATCAAAATGGAATTTATTCCTTAATGAATTTCAGACAAAAATCAGACATCATATCCGCTCTCTTTGTCGAAAGGATTCCACAAAGTAATGCGAATTGATTCTATCTCATTCTTACATTTCTAAACTTAAAATCGCATAAGTCGAATATGATTTCGTACAAAACTCGGTCTCTTTCTTTTATAGCCCTTATTTGGAGCTTATTTCGGCTTGCTCATTAAAATAAATTTTTGCAATTTGTTGTCTAAATATCATGTATTTTGTAATTTACACGTTTTGATTTAATTTTAAAAATGTTTAATTTGGACCAAAATTTTTGATTGTTGGTATTCATTTTTGTCAAGTTTTGGTATTTCCGACTTCAGTTACGATTCTAATTATTGATTTTAAACAAAAAATAATCGCATGTATAATTCGGTTATCCAAAAATAAAACTGGACCAAATTTCTGATTGCATTAAGCTCCGAAACTTTGTACAATATAAAGATTCCACAAATACCTACATACATAACATAGCGACATAGGCAATGAAGTGAATATTTCAAAAGTATCATCTATTTTTTTAACAATTTGACCGCTAAATAGATGCTCTTTGGTCCCTTTTTAACAATGCTATCTTACCAATGCTGATTATTTCCCTAGGTAGAGAATTGAAGATTCTGGGGATCGCAACTGGTAATGATCTTTCGCCATAGTAATTATTGAATTTAGGAATGATTAATTTCGCGTTTCTATTTCTCTGAGTTTATAAACAAATTAATACTATTTATATTTCTCGGTTTTAATTTAATGGCGTTTTATTGTTCAACCTAAAAAAATCGCATATTAATAAGAATTCCTGCAATCTTACTTAATCTGCGGTACCTACTTCTAAAAGGTTTTATGAAAAAAAATTTTTTTTTTTTTCAATATAATATATTCAAAAGTTACACATTCGACTCCAAATATGATGTAGATTCACCAGTTTTTCGGGTTGTACTACGATGTTTTCTTACACCATGAATGGGAAATTTTTTCCCTTTTAATTTTTTATAGTAGGAATGTCTTATGTTACTGTATCTTTGTATAAAAAAGAAGATAAATGTTTATATTTTACGCAGTAAATTTTTTTATATCCACCATTACTACTTTACAAAGGGGAGGCCCACTATCCCACCATGGATGAACACCACGCCACTATATCATGGCACACTTCCCTTGATTCGTCAATATCCCATTAAACGTAACAAAAATTATTAAATAAATAAAATCTTGCGACATGACTTTTGATTCCTTCTGTATAATGCTAATAACCACGTGCCCGAGTAGTGTGGAGGGGGGAGTTAAGTACTAAGATCCCCCCCTCCGACCAATCAGACGAAATAAATTCGGAAATTCGAAAAAGGAATACGAGAAAAATGATTATCGATATGAGCGTCTGCGCGCGCAGCACTTGTTCTAAGAAATTCAAAACCTTGTTCTGTTCTTATTTCGAATTTCTTGTTTTCTCCGAGGAACATGCACGAGAGAGTGTTGTTAATTGTTGAATTTGAATTTATGCTTTATTGTTTTATACTTTTGAATTCGCATATTTTGTACGTATGATTTAGTTTCAAGTGGTAAACGTCTTTGTGTTGGCATGGAAGAGATCGCGGACTCGATTCATAAAAACACAAAGTACTTATTTATCATTTATTTTGCAGTTTGCGTCAGAGCTGCGGAACGTGGACTTGGCTTGGGAGGATGCTGGCGGCCGTTCGCTTGGCCTGGAGGCCGTTTGTGGAATCCATATGCTCCACATAGGGAGCGGATATGGTATGATGATGATGATGATGATCGTTTGTTTTAATTTGAAAAAACAGTAATTAATTTATTCCATACCTACCTACTTACTATGTGGAGAATATGGAATCCACAAACTACTAACTTCCGCGCGTCTTCCCAAGTCAGGTCCAAGTCACGTAGTTCTGAAGTAAATTGTCTTATGAGTTATGACTATAATATGAAAATTACTCTGGTTATTCAGTTTCGGTTTATTTAACTAGAAGCCAGTTTGTGAAGTCCATATGCTCCACACAGGGAGCGGATATAGAATGATTATAATGATGACGAAAATAAATAAGCAAGTTACAATCATTTTTCTCTTCTGTTTTTTAAATTTGTTAACATTAATCTTGAAGTTTTTGGGTACCTACTTTTGAATCAAAAGTGGAACGTCCATGTTGTTATATGTTATAGTATGTGTGTGTGTTCTTAATTTGAATCTTTGTGAACGAGAATATAATTTGAATTACGAACGCGCAGGCGATAATTAAGAATGGAATTTTGAACGAAACGAATTTGTGTTCTTTATTCGAATAATATCGCGATGATTTGAATCTCGGAATTCGGAATGTAACCTGATTCGATATTTGAAATTAGTTAAATATTCGCGCTTTTAATTTGGAATGAA
Source organism: Micrasema minimum (assembly GCA_022494985.1). Classification (NCBI taxonomy): domain Eukaryota; kingdom Metazoa; phylum Arthropoda; class Insecta; order Trichoptera; family Brachycentridae; genus Micrasema; species Micrasema minimum. The sequence goes on from JAGVSP010001440.1 coordinate 59,240, forward strand.
TTTGAAATTCAACATTCAAAACATTTAATTCTATTGTTTGTTTTATTTATTTATGTGAAATAAAAAATAACCTCTTGAAAGTTTGGTAAACGCAAATCAGGTTGTGGCACAGTTGTTTATACTGAGGACTTCTGGTTAGAATTTCTAGGTTCGAACCTCACTCTTTATTACATTTATACTTTCTAGCACAGTTATTTTAAGTTGCATAACGCCTCAAAATTAAAATAAAAGGATACACGCAATTTATTTAATGCGGGTAATTACACTATATCTAAGACTGATCATTTTGCCTCTATCAAAAATCATTGCACTTGGTTTTCCAATGTATTGTCCTATGCACCATTATGTGCGGATTACAGGAAGGAAGTAAGGAATCACTACACCTCATCATCATCATCATGCCATATCCGCTCCCTGTGTGGAGCATATGGATTTCACAAACTGCCTCTAGGCCAAGCCATCAGCCGCCAGCTCCCGCGCATCCTCCCACAAGTCAGGTTCTCGTCGTCCTGGACGTCACTGTTGACAATTCGCCGGCAGTTTGCGTCAAAGCTGCGGGACGTGGACTACACTTGATATAGCACTAAAATTCTTTAATGTTTTTTTAATATTTTACCATGAGATTAATTTTTCATTCAAAATGCAGTTATGCTCCGTGCCCTAACAGTTGAGATATTTTATGTTGATGATAGCTGTTTCGCCTTTTGGATAATTTTTAATTATCAATCGTCTCGTTCGCCCAAATTGTTTAAGTTAAAAAGTGTTATATTATGACAATGTATGTATCTATCTTTATATAGATACAAAGTGCAAATATACAGGGTGTAACAAAACTCGATGTCCAAGTGGGAAACCAGTGAATCTACATAATATTTGGAGTCGATTTTGTAGAATAATTTTTTTTGATTTGACCCTTAGTTTTCGAGAAAATTGAGTACGAAATAAATTTTTTATTCGATTTTTTTTGGCAAATTGTTATCAAATATCGTGTCTTTATTCAAATTAGTACTATTCATTAAGAAAACAAAATTAAAAAACGCTTTTAATAAAAATTTGAGCAATTTTACTTAATTTGCCATACTTATGAAAACTTTTGCGAGAAGAAAAAATTTTTTTTTTCAAGCTCAGATTAAAAAGTTGTATTACAGAACCGTCTCTAAATACGTTGTAGATTCACTGATTTCCCGCTTGTACATCGAGTTTTGTTACACCCTGTATAGGATGTTACATTTTTTAGTAGGTGGTGAGCGAGGTAACATTTTGTAATTTAAACATGAATTGCAGTGCTCATGTTCTTAAAAACAACTTATTTTCAGAAGTATAACTTTATCACTCTTTGAAAAAAGTGATGTTATTACATTATGGAGAATTCCTAATAATTTATTTAAAATAAATTGATATGATTTTAACTGGGCTGTGGTCTAGAAGTTAAGGGAGCGGATTCCGAATTAGAAGCCCTTGTCCCTACTCGTATGTTCAGAACTCATTACACCACAAATTGTTTCCCAAGTGGCCCCGAAATAGCAATATTTTGGTTGGTCCATGAATATTGTAGTAAGTGAACGCTAATGTTACTGGATCCGCCACGATGAGAACTCTCTGGTAACTTCGTCCGAACGAGGATCGGAAAATGGAAGAAGGACTCACCAGAGCTGGACTTAACAGGGGCGGGAAATGACGATGAAGGACCACCAGGAAGGGCGAAGTATCCTGGAATACTCTGGAAACACCACGTCGAACTGGCGCGGCGGGACACAGCACACTATTACTCACTTTCACCGAGGGGGGTTTCGGGTGGTTTTTGGGAAGCTTGGAGATGGAGCGAGTATGACGAGGGGATTTTGATGGAAATGAACGAGGGAAGAACAGGTCTTGGATTTAACAGGAAGAACGGATGATGACGAGTTCGAGGTAATGCTGCTGTGCTGAGCGATTTTTCGAGACTGAAATGGAGTTGAAAAACAGGTGACAAATCGGAATGGAACAGATGAAAGTAGGGAGTAAATTTGGAAAGAAATTCGAACTACCTATCACCAGAGAGTATCAATAATGGCCAAACCAGTTACAAAGATTTAAATTGAAAAAAAATCGATTATGACTATTTTTCAGATGTCTACTATCAAGTACTTTATGCACTTTAATATAATTTACCAGTTATCAGTGAAATATTTTTTAATATATTACAGCTAATTCCGCCTACTTTTGTTTAAATATAATGTTATTGTATTGATAAAACAACCTGTATTTTGGTGCGTTTCGTGAGTTACCATGCCACGTCTTTTTCTCTCTCATTTCTTTTGTTTACGGGCGAACCTCTTTTGTTTTTGGGTTCCTTTTTGCCGCCCTCTTCTCCCTGCCCAGCACATTGTGCGCCATGCGACGGATTTACATAAATTTGCATAAAACATGGCTAATAATGGTTCCGAAAGTCATTCCCTCCTTTCTCCGAGAGGATTCAGCATGTTTTATCGCAATTCTCAATTCCCTTATCCGCGGTGCAAAGGGCACTGGAGAAAAAAGGCTTTTATTTATGGCGATCTCGCAGGGACTCGAATATAGAACCTCGCGAACCATTGCTCACTTAGCGAATCTAATTAATTATCTACAAATACGTAACCATGTCTGTATTTCAGTAGAAATTATTATACTAAGAATATTTTTTGTCAATTTCTGCACTGCGATCACCAACGTGCCCATATGAAGATATATCGTAGCTGTGACTTATGTATGACGTTAATCGGTAAATTATCAATGAGAGTTATTGATGTTTTTAAAATGTTTATAAAATAAGATGTTTCATAAAATATAAAAAGAAGGAAATCATATTGATTTGAAGAAATATGTTAGACACACTAACTTTGTAGGTATCCATTTTTAATTATTAGAATTTTATCCGACCCTTGAGAGCGAAACGTGGAGCCGAAACCAGTAGGTTGGGAAAATACAAAAGCATGAAGGTTGAAGGTACTTATGTTTAATAATTGATAAAAATTTTTGGACATTAAAAACAAATTTAATTTTAGTGCAAATTTAATAATTCGATATTATTTTAATAATTTTATTTTAGGATTAAATATTTAAATTCCTAATTGAAAAATATCTACATGCAGAAAAAAATTATGAATACCTTCGTACATTTTTAGTAATATACTCAAATCAGTAAAAATTTTAGCAAAAATTATTCGTTAAAAACCATTTTTTTTCAAAAATATTTAGATTTTTATAAAATGAATAACACCAGCGCTTTTATTACATAACGTAGGTCCTTATTTACTAAGCATTTACCTGTCGTTTTATTTTTACGTATTTATGAAATAAAATAATACCGATTCGATAGAATAAATAATATTTCTAAGTATTTGATTATAATAAAGTCAAATTGATTAAATTCCATAAATCAAATATCAATCCTGAGATCGTGGCATCCTCCATTTTCTCGGAATTTGATTGACCAATCACGATCCGAGATTATTATTCTCTTTTATAAAAATTCCCGACCAAACAATACAAAAAAGAGTTATGATCTACGAATATTTTAGTAATAACATAAGTACACGAAATACATACATAAAAGGAGCAATATTGTATAAAACGATGATTAAACAAGGAAAATGGAGTCGTAAACAAGTAATATAAAGAACGCGCCCAAAACAACAAATAAATAAAAGAAGAGAAGAGAAAAAGAGTTCTAAATTTAAAAAGGGTGGATGTTCCTTTTTGCGCGGTTGTTACAACTGCGCGGGAAATTTGACAGTGTTCGAATGCGCGCGCATGTGAGCGTTCGATTAAAAAAAATAGGTTCAAAATATGTTCTTCTGTCAGTCTAAAACGACCGTTCGTGCCGTGCGGAAGCCACGACGGCTTATTTCATTTTTTTTCTTTATCAATTGTTTATTAGTATTATTATTTATTTGTTATAATTTAAACTTTGTACGTATGTAGCGCGCGCATTTAAAAATCCGCCATCACGCGTCGTGCGTCGGTTCGCCGATTGAATACAACTTACTAATAATTTAAATATCGAACTGTTTTGAATTCTGAAAGTTGTGAAATTTTTGAATTTGAATTAATTTCCCTCGGTTTTGTCGGGTTGCGATTGGACGATTTGAATTTTTGTTTTTGTGATTTTGTGTGCCAAAATATTTGAGGATTATATTTATTTTAAGTGAGTTGTGTTCGTAATAAGATTTTTTACGCATTTGATTTTGGAACTGTGTGTTGTTTTTGTATTTGGAACAGTGATTTTGAATTTAACTTTCGAACATGGAACACTATTGTGCCTATTATTGGATTTGAATTATAATTTATGTTCTAGTCAATAATTTGCTGTCAAAAACAATTGCTTTTGTTCTTCGCTGCTTCTTCAAGAGAGTAAATATAATTTATTTTGTATTTTTCAATATAACTTACCCATGACACTTCGAAATTAAATTTGAAAATTGGCTATTATGTAACATATTTTAATATATTGATTGAAATATTGATATCCTTCGTGATAATACTATTTATTTTGAGAAATGTACCTACGTAGGTACCTATCTACATAATTTAATTGATCAATACCTACCTACATAAAAGTTATGTAACAATTTCAAGTTTCATAAAAATAGGTTTGGGTAGGTACCTACCTACCTACTTGCATAAAATAATAATAATGCAGTTTACAAAATTCAAATAAATAAATAAATAATCTATTTAAATAAAAATTACTGACCGATTACAGATTTTTTTTAAAAACCTTCTCCTTTCAATAATTTGATTTTGTATGATTTTGTATGTATGTATTTGATTTCCAATGGTGCATAGAGCACTACTGAAATGTTACATAATTCATACGTAGGTAGGTATCCATCTTTGTACGTAATGGAATCGGCTTACGTTTACAAAAATTATTAACAATGACACTTAAACGAATGACGTTCCGTTAAAAAAAATATCATCATACCATATCCGGTCCCTATGTGGAGCATATGGATTCCACAAACTGCCTGCTGGCCAAGCGATCGGCTGCCAGCTCAAAAAAAAATAAAGTTTAAAAAATTACCTGTCTATAAATCAAACCCAATACTTTGCTTTACACAGCGTGCTAACCATTAGACTACGTAGGCAGATTGCGAAAAAGTCGAAAAAAGAAATTAAAAGTGATGGTTGTAATTTCTTAAAATTTTCTGTATGCAGATCATTCATAAAAAATACACCTTTAGGTATTTACCGCCATTTTTTAAAATTATTTTGTAGTGAATTTAATTCATTCAAGCCTACCAACCGAATTACTTCATTATGTATGTTTTTTTTATTTATTACTGATGTATAGGGTTCTGCCCAATAAAACATGTTTTTTTATAATTTTCCTTTAAAAATTAGCGAGCAAAATTCAGTAGGTACCAAAATATCATTTAATATTAAATAACTGTAATGTGTATTTATCACAAATACCTACCTATACTTAAAATAATTTCAAATCTACGATTAATTTTTAGTTACTTTGCTGGTGCTTGAAAATAGGAAATCAAATCGTGCCGTAGTGGCGATTCGAACTGGGCCAACACACATTGATCTGTGATTACTTTAAAATTACTTAAGGTTTAGCTTATTAAAAAATCGGTAGAGTTGTGCTGGACAAAAAAAAGACTCAATAGTCTTTAAAACAGTCTAGGGAAAGGGTGGAGCTTTCATTTACTTCTTCTTCTTTCGCCACGTTCGCTCCTATGTAGAGCATGTGGACATCACACCCTGTGACCAGCCAGCTCTCTCGACTCCTCCCACGTCAGGCACGCATCCATCAGCTCCGCCGAATACGTCAAAAGGATGGTCATCGACATAACATAACAGCTCTGTATTATAATATACCTCTATTAGCTGGCAATTGGTTTATCAAATGATCAATTAAATTAAAAATACGGACAAAATACTTATTATTCCCCGTGACAAGGTTTATGAGTCAGTGGACAATAATTTTGTCTGAATATGGAGTCGAGAATCATATTAAAATAATAATGTTATATCGCGAGGTACTGGAATGGTGTTGCCATGAATGTAAAAATGGAATAGCTTATTGTTGTATTCCTAAAATCATATAAAGGATATCGGCTGATTTTAATGCTTAATTCAAATCAATACGCAAGTGTGCTGACGTGACGGAAATTACAAAACATTTTATTATATTATAATATTGTTATTAATCGGTGACTTCAACTTCCTAAAATATTTTATTTTATTTGGAAAACCAACAGAGAACAATAACATATTAAGTATACATCACGTTTTCACAAATTTAATTAGCATACGAGTGCCTGGTCGAGTTACCCGTAGTAATGCACTATTTTACTGTAGCCAATCATCGACCAATTACAGTGTTAACTCACCGATACGTAGAATGCACGCACTGGCTAATAAGTATACTAACAATATTGATGTTTTTAACACAAATCTAGTGCATTTTAGGGAACAGTGTCTGGATGCCATCTCTGGCGGTAATGAATAGCTACCTACTGTGTAATCATTTAAAAATGTATATGTAAAAAGCCCTATGGGCGTAAAAACAATAAAATAAATGTTGATTGAAAAAAGCTCCAATTACAGGTTTTCGCAGAATGATCTTTAACAATAACAAAAACAGTATAATTAAATAACTATGTAAGTATAGGTATATACAGGGTGTCCCATAATCCAAGGTATTTCCGTTAAGGGTGTTAGGCCAGCTCATGACTCGGTAAAAGTGCCTTAGTTTTCGAGATATTTCCACTTTTATGAATTTCCCGAATATCTACTCCTTAGATCAGTTTTCCGACTGCCACATCTTCAAATTTTAATTTTTTACGATTTTAATTAATGTTTTACAATCCTTAAGAACTCTTCTGTTGATCACAGTCCAAAATATTACAAGTAGATAGTGCGGATAAGGGATAAGGGAAAGTAGTAGTTGAAAGTAGTACATATATTATAGAATGTAACATGGATGGACGATTCAGCATTGTCACATAAGAGTTAATACTAACTTATCAATAATGATAACATATTAGTGACAAATGGTGTTTATTTTAGGAAAGCTATTGCGCCAATAATTGTCTCGACAAATCGAATTCAAATTCTGACGATAATTAAATGGCGTGTCACATTATAAATATCGAATTGGATTGGCGCCATTTCTGATTTGAAAGAACGATCGTTCCAAATTCGAAATAGTACAATTCTGATCTCTGATTGGACAGTGAAATGCCACGAATTGGTGCACTTTGGCTGCAACTTGCTTTAGTCATTAAATAAATTATGATAACAAAAAAATTAAAACAATAAAAAAATAAAGAAATTACAATCGATGAGACGAAAAGTTTGGAAGGGAATATGGATATCTAGGCGTTGAATGGGCACTTTAGGTAGGTACTACAACACTCCTCATTCGGCCTTGTATTTGATATCCATATCTGCCAATAATCTGCCGTCTCTATTGAGATATCAATTGTGACTGAATGTAAGCCTGTTCACACAGCCGACTTTCCTACTACTAATAAATCTGGAAAGATATTACTTTACTACTAAAAACTGATTTTATGTTTCTAATTTCTATTTCGTTTTTTTTTTCAGGTTCTGTCATCCAAACTAATATTCGCAACATCTTCACTAAGGTATGAAATAAATCTTTCTTAAATCAAAAGCTTTAACTACGTGTAATAAACATGTTTTTAAACAAGTAAAAAAACATATTTTATTTTTCAAATCAAACTCAATCATGGGTTTATTTTTTTATTGTTATTTTGTGACAGCTATTTCGCCTTGTTAGGCCATTTTCAGGCTGTTTGAAAAACAAAGGCAGTTTGAAAATGGCCTGACGGGGCGAAAAAAGCTGTCGCTTTAAGCTTTAATGAGAAAAAAACTTTATTTATTTTAATTCAAAGGCCATATTAGACATTCGACTCCAAATATGATATAGATTCACCAGTTTTTCGGGTTGTACTACGAGTTTTCTTACACCATGTGTATTATAAAGCAGCCTCCTTGGTGTAGTGGCTGATACGCTTGCTTCTCACCACCGAGGTTTCGAATTCAATCATCACCGAAATAACAAACATAAAAAAAGTTATTTTTTTAATCCTGGGTAACTATAATCAATTAAAATTGGCCCCAAATTATTCAAACCACTCTGTAAAACTGTCTTGTGGTCAGTTTCTACCACTACTATTCTCTTTAATTCTCACCTAGTGGTGCAAAAGGCACTGCATTTGGTTAGTAACTACTATAAAAAATACCTGCGTATTTATTTATTAACATTGAACATATAATCACAATTCATTAGACAGGAAGATGGCGAACGTATTTACTCAGTAGCGACCGATACCAATGATCTGGCCCCGACTCACTAGATATTATAATTATCGTTTTTATTTCTACGATAATCTTCCATAAAAGTGAGCATTGCTTCACGCCATAAACTGAAGCAATAAAAGTTAAATAAACAAGAAATTATCCATAATATTCTGTTTACATTATGTAGTTATCTTCTTAAACAATTACTTTCTGAGATAATTATATCGGAAAATTTTATCCCAAATTGACAAAACGAAAATGTTTAACAACTCTCAAAAATATACTAAATAGATATATATTCCAACTGGATTATTTTAATTATTAGAATTTATCCTAATAATAAGATCTTGTACGAATTTAATAATTTCCACATTTCCATTATAAAATCTATTCACTGAAATCAGATTATTGATTTTATTCGAAAGTGGCAAATAAGAACTTATCGAAAGAAGCAAAATTGGCAGTACACAACGGAGTTCTGGTACCAACCCTTATGTATGGTAGTGAAGCGTGGTGTTGGAAAAAGAAGGATGAAAGTAGAATGAATGCTGTCGAAATGCGATCTATGTGCGGTAAGACTATGAATGATACGTGTACAAATGTCGAAATTAGAGCAGAGTGCAAGGCTGAGATAAGCATTATCGACAAAATTAAGAAAGGGCTTTTTACGATGGTTTGGTCATGTGGAGCGAATGAGTGATGAAAGAACGGCTAAAAGAAGTTTAAATGCAAGTGTGCCTGGATGTAGAAGCCGCGAAAGGACGAGCAAGACATGGCATCATTAAGTTCGTCAAGTACTTGAAAGTGGGCATGTGAAAAGTCGGAATAACCGGCGTACGTGCATGAAAATAGATGTAAAAATGTAGATGAAGCAAGGAAGTCTGTCAGGACAGAGTGATATGGCGTTCTATCCTCTCTGCCTACCCTTACGGGGAAATGGCGTGATGGTTAGTTAGTTAGTTAGTTAACTCATAAATGCATACTTGGTAAAAATATTCCAAATCATCATCATTCCATATCCGCTCCCTATGTGGAGCATATGGATGTCATAAACTGCGTTCAACCTAAGATCGGCCGTCAGTTCCCGTGCATCCTCGCAAGCCAAAATTACTTAGTAATTATTATTTTCTTTATTTAAATTTATTATTATTTGATATTATTGATATCTCAACAGAGACAGAGAAGCTCTGGAAACGAATGTGGGTTATCTAGGCGTTTACAGGGCTTATGACCTGTCATTGGCTGGGTTAAGTGGCCACTTGACGTAATTACAACATTCCCCATTCCGCCTGTCATCTGACATCTGACAACCATGTATGACAAATTTTTGAAACTTGTATATATCTTAGGTGTAAAGAACTATCCGCTTGCGAGTTGTTATTTCGACAGATTTTCGAATTACTGACATCTATTGAGAATAAGTTAAAGTATTTTTTTTTTTTTGGGCGATCTACATTATTGGTTTAAGTAAGGTTTCATCACTTTACTGTTTCGATAATCAAAATACTTTTTTTTTTATCTACCGATGCAGGGGCTATGTATAATGTATAATGTATAATGTAGCGTGCAAGAAGAAAATAAAATATAAAATTTATATTAGAACCCCTCGCTTTGTGAATAAACTTTAGAAGTTATGTACTTTGAAGCTTTTAAAAAAGACAAAAACCTAATTTTTCGACTTGAGAAAAATAATTGGTTCTTATTAGTTTTATTTCTCATGAAAATTGAAGTTACTGTATTTAGTATTTAGATACCTTGGTACTATGTACTACCTTATATGTTATTTTCCATTTTGCCGTAAAAGGAAGCAATGTTTATCTTTATTTAACGGTGTTTATTCTTTTATAAATAACGGCTCCATAATCATGATATTGTGAACGTAATCTGGAAATAACTACGTACTGTAAGCTGGAATATAATCTCAGTACTCGCGTAATCAAACAAATAGAGTTAGACACTACTGAAGGTTTAGTAAATTAATCGCGATTATACCACAGCAACATAGCGACAAAAAAGTGTCATTTTAGCGATAGAATTTAGCTTCTTTTGACTAGTTACCCCATCTTTCTGACACAATGAAAGCCCCACCCTTTCCCTAGACTGTTTTAAAGACTGTCCGCCTCGTAGCATAGTGCTAGCGCATTTGGCTACCGTGCCTGAGGTCGCGGGTTCGATTCCCGCAGGGAGTCAACACGAAATATTTATTTACATGAGATTTTCATATTAATATTTCATGTTAGACTTCACCTTGGACTGGTACTAAAGCGTAAGACTGATCATCTTGCCTTCACGTAATAAAATGATCAAGATACACTGCACTTGGTGTACCAATGCAGTCTCCTATGCACCATTGGGTGCGGATAAGGGAAAGTAGTAGTAGTAGTTTTAAAGACTATTGAGTCTTTTTTCAGTCCGCGAAATTTAATGGATTCAGTTTTAACTGGAAAAAGCGGAAGAAAAGAAGGTTATTTACGCGACCAAATGCTTTCATTGCTCGTATCACTGCTCTCAACTCTAAGATTGTCATAAACACATTCACCCCGATCTGCTCAAGGAGCTGGTCAGAATTTACAGTGATAGGGATATTGGTAATTCTACCCCTTTTTTAATCGTTAGTTACAACAGACACAGCCACCCCTTCTCTTAGACCAGCTACCCCCTCTCTCTCTCTCTGACAATTGTGAGCGCAAAAGTGAGTCCAAACACTTAAAAGTGACTGTAAAAAGTCAAAATAATCGTCGTGTGCATGAATGTGGAGGGTTGAGTCGTAGGTAAGAATGGAGTGGTGTGGCGTTCTATCCTCTCTGGCTACCCCTTCTGGGAAATGGCGCAACAGTTGGTTATCACTTGGCATAACAATAATGCCTGGCTATTTTACAAGGCGCGTGGTTTCCATGTCTGGAAATATACTGAATAATTCGTCGGCAGTTCATGTCTGAACTACGGATGTAGATTTTACTTGAGAAGATGTAATGTATCCAGCTGCCGATTTCCCAGATTAGGGGTAGTTTGTGAAGACCACGTGCTCCACATTAAGAGCAAATATGCGATGATGATGATGATCATAAAAAATTACAGGTATGTAAATAAATTAAAAAAGTAATTTAAATCAGTTAATCAATAATTATTAAAACTGTTATTTGTAGGATGAAAAGAAATGGAAGATTTGATGTTTAAGCGATGTATTATTATAATAAATATATCGTATATTGAAGATTATGTAAATTTATGCCTAATTTCGTAATATCAATTTAGCTCCGGTGTGACAAATTTTTTACGTCTATTTAAGTATCCAATAAATTACACTTAAGAGATGTATTTTGTAAATAAGATATTTACGCGGAAAATCGCCCATTAATATCCCATATAAGCGTAGAAATTGTAAATTAATACGCTTCTGCCTTACGCGGTAAAGATATTCAATAATTAATTGATAAAGTTTCAAATTAATTTTTATCCGTCAATTATTAATGAGATTAGAAATTTAGGTATAGGTGTTTTATTTAATTTCAATTCATAAAAAAACTTTATTAATATTATAGCGTATTTGGCTACCGTGCATGAGGTCGCGGGTTCGATTCCCGTAGGGGGTCAACGTGAAATATTTATTAACGTGTTATTTTCACATTAATATTTCATGTTAGACTTCACCTTGGACTGGTACTGAAGCGCATGACTGATCATCTTACCTTCATGTAATAAAATGATTAAGAATCACTGCACTTGGTGTACAGTGGCCTATGCACCATTAGGTGCAGATAAGGGAGAGTAGTAGTAGTAATATTACACTTTTTTTAAGAAATGTATGCCGGATTAATGATTATTTTATAAAAATTTTATCAATGTATATTGTTTCTCTTAAAAAGATGAAAAAAATAAAAAATAATTCGTTAAAACTTCGCTCTTACAAAAGCTTCAATTTTGTAAAATTCGGTATTTTTTTGTAAATGTAATAATACCTAATTTCACAGTTTTTCTAAACTTATCTTGATTACATTTAAATTTAAATGATTGCATTAATTTTACTATAAAGTATTCGCTGAATTGTGTTACATAGCAAAGTTGTTATGATGTATGAGTATAAAATATTAATAAAATAAAAAGATTTCAAAACAATGGACGCCATTGTTGGTCTGGTGAAACAATTCGAGTTGAAATAAAAATAATAAAATTATCGGAGTTATTTGCAAATATTATTTAAATAATATAATCTTTGTTATTATATACCCAGGTGGTCTAATATAACTAAATAAAGATTAGGGTTGTAACTTGTAACTGACATATTATGTAGGTATTATAGATTTCTTATTTTTATTAAAGAGATGTATCTCTTACTTACACATCGATTAAAAAACAGTAAGAATTTTAAATATTAAATTAATGTTTTTTATTCATTCCATCCATGTCCATTCTCTATGTGCTTCCACCAATTGCTTCCAAACTTATATGAAATAGGCTACCAATTCCTGGGAGTCGGCTTAAAGTAGGTCTACGTCCCATAGTTCTGACGTAAACTGTAATAAAAATAATATTTTCATTGAATCCATAGGTGATGCGATGACTATTTTTTTTTAAATCATGCAAAAGTTAATTTTAAAAAAAAAATGCTATGAGTAATAAATTAATATAATATGTACTAACTATTAACCTTCACTCCATTTCATCCAAGGGGTAGGAAGAGTGGATAGAGCGCATCTTTACACGAAAACAAAAAGAGTATTACGACTTACTTCTCAAGTAGGTACTTGATGTATTTAATCGCGCTGTTTTTTTCAACCTCCCTCGACTTCTACATCCAGGCACACTAGCGTCATAAATTCTTTTAGCCGCTCTTTCACCAATATAATAAAATACTCGTAAATAATTGAAATGTTTAATTTCGTAGCTTCAGAAACCGTCATGAGTCGGTCATGCGATATTTTTTGTTCAAGATTCCTTATTATTGTTGAGAAATTCCTGTTTTTTTATTTTTTTTATTTCGCCATGTTTGGGTCGCCCGCTTCATCCACACTCAAGCATGTTTAGCGGGGCCTTCTGACCCCCGCCCAACATGGCCGCGGACCGAATTCCTAACGTATTGTTGTGTGTCTGCCGGGATATTATAATAAACACATAACCATAACGTGAATAATCCGCCTCGTGGTGTAGTGGTACGCGCGTTCCGTCTACCGCGCATAAGGTCGCGGGTTCGATTCCCACAGGGGTCGACATTCAATTATATATTTGATTACGGTTTTTCACAATTCAAGTAAAAATAATTTATTTATTTATTTATGGGAAAGCCAACAGTCAAATAATCATTATAATAAACATTAAAAGAAAACAGAGTAGACCAATTAGAGGTTTTCACAGGTAGTAACAAAAATAGGTAAAAAAGAAAGAAAAATATTCTCATAGTAAGATTACTACAAATAAATTATATGTACATAAAAGTGAGTTAAAAGTTAGAAAACAAAGAAAAAAAAATGCTAAATCAACAAAATGTGATCAACAAAGTGTGATTTCATTCGGAAAGCAAACGCCGCACATCACCATGTATTCTCAAATAAATCTATATTCAATGTTTTAGATATTTTATTAAAGTTATTGGAAGCTCGCCCTATATACGAGTTTTTTCTATAGTTAGTATGTACCAGAGGGGTATAAAGAAGAGGGTTGTTACGAAAGATTTTACGGGAAATATTTATGGAAAGTTTAGATAGTAGTTCCGGAGAGTCTATTGCTTCAGAGGCTATTTAGAAGTGACACCTTGGATTGCCACTAAAGCGTATGATTTTTATCATCTTGCCATCATGTACCTAATAAATGATCAACCAACATTGTAATTGGTGTAGTGGTTCAGTGCCCTATGCACCATTGGGTGCGAATAGTGGAATGTAGTAGAAGTAACGTAAGTATGTCTGTGTGCGAGTATAATCGTGCATTTGTGTTTTATTTAGGATCACGTAATGGTGCAGTCCAGTGCATATTGATCATTTTATCAGTCTTCCGCTTCAGTACCAGTCCAAGGTATCACACATGAAATATTGATATGAATTATGATTAAATAAAACGATGTTATGTGTTACTATTAATTGGTTTATTCTATAAAAATAGCCAAGACTCCCCTACCCTTACCTCCCCTCAAGACCCCAGTACATCAACTGCCACCACTTAGCAAGCAATTAATTATCAAACTTTTTTTGTACAACTTCTTAGTATTTTACCATCACCACTGTCCCAAGATGTGTTTTTTCTATGTTTTTCTATTACTTCTATGTATTAATAGTTATGTTACCCTTGTGTCTAGATTCTTAAGTATTGCAATTTAATTTGTCTGTATAACATCTGTATTCTAATTTAGTGTCTTTTCACCAGTCGATGGGAGAACGTTACTCCCGAAACCAGGTAAATTCTATTCCTATAGAATAAACCAATTTATAGTAACACACAACATCGTTTTATTTAATCATAATTCATTATGTAGTGTTACAAAGTGAATGAAGAATCAATCAACAAAATATTGATATGAAATCATAACAACAAAGCAAGACAGTAACAAAAGTAAATATTTTTTAGTCATGCAGGATTTTTTGTATTTTTTTAAATCTAATATACATCACATAGGTCTCATATCTCAAAACGTGAAAATATGTATGAAATTCCTAATAAGAAGGAACATTTACATAAATAAGCAAATTTTCCATAATGACCTGTTCACAGGTTAGTATGGTTATTATATAATACAGTATACAGTACCTATACAGTATACAGCTCGCATGATGATAAATGTGTTTAGCTACTCCAGTACTGAAACACAGCCCACGACTTCTGACCGCGCCGTATATAGCCTCAATACACTTGTCGCCTGACTTACGGGACGCTGTATAAGGCGCTTACACGACCATTACTTGTGTTTATTATACAGCTACAGAGCTAATGCTGAAAATTAAATTAGACTGCAATGGAATGACAAAATTATAATCTTCCTACATTCTTATTCTTCTTCCTCTTTTTAGGGAACACGAACCTTATATAAAGGAAAAATCACGTTTTTTTTATTTTAAAAATATTTAGATTGATTACAAGAGACGTAAATGTGAATAAGGACATTGAGAGAAGGGTTAGTGCAGGACACAGAGTTAATGGTTCCTTGAAATCGATAGTGGCAAATAAGAACTTATCGAAAGAAGCAAAATTGGCAGTACCTACACAACGGAGTTCTGGTACCAACCCTTATGTATGGTAGTGAAGCGTGGTGTTGGAAAAAGAAGGATGAAAGTAGACTGAATTCTGTTGAAATGCGATCTATGTGTGGTAAAGACTATGTATGATAGGTGTACAAATGTCGAAATTAGAGCAGAGTGCAAGGCTGCGATAAGCATTATCGACAAAATTAAGAAAGGGCTTTTACGATGGTTTGGTCATGTGGAGCGAATGAGTGATGAAAGAACGGCTAAAAGAAGTTTAAACGCAAGTGTGCCTGGATGTAGAAGCCGCGGAAGGCCGAGAAAGACATGGTATACCAAGTACGTCAAGTACTTGAAAGTGGACATGTTTTAAATCAGAATAATCGGCGTATATACAATTGTACATGGGAAGATGTATGAATGTAGAGGAAGCTAAGAAAGTATGTCAGGACAGAGTGGTATGGCGTTCTATCCTCTCTGCCTACCCGGGAAATGGCGTGATGGTTAGTTAATTAGTTAGTTAAAATTGATTAGTCATAGAAACTCTGTAAAAAAAAACCCTTTCTTAATTTCGTCGATAACGCCGATCTCAACTTCGCGTTCTGTTCTATTTTTGTCACTTGTAGGTACCTACACCTATCATGCATTTAACACACATTCGCTTGAGAGATCGTAAAAGAAAGAGAAGCAAAAGCTGTGTGCAAGTTGTGGCAAGACAGAGAGATGTTGCGTTCAGAGGAAAATTGCGTGATTGTTAGTTAGTTAGGTAGTTAGTTAAAATATAGAAAAATTCAACTTTATATTTGAATCCTCGCCATCAAAGAACATTAATTTACAATACAGATGCGAGGGGATCGTTGATTAATTTGTTATGTATGTACGTAGTAATATGTGTTCAAAGTGTTTGAGATGAATTTAAAATCCATATTTCCCATCTCCCATATAGTAATACCTATATTATATTCTCATCCAGCGCAGCACTCAAGTGTATCGCTGCTTTGGGAGAATTTTAATTGATTGTTTATTTTTATATTCTCCACAATTCTGGGATTCTCAATGGCGGCTCAGCGTGTAGTGGTGCGACTTTATTGGATATTATTGAATCGTTGCTTTGGTGGTGGTAGAGTGTAACGCATTTGGAAAGAGGCTTGGTCTTGGCGCTGGTGTCAATATTTATGTATATCTTATTAATTTCTACAGTATTTAATTTCACGCTGCCACGGTCCTTCCCAAATCTGTTGCACTCTGGCGAGATTGATTCGACCGCGCAATACTCAGAACACTTCTCAAACTTCAAAATTTATGTAGAATTTTATGACGATTCACATACAAGCATAAAGTTACTTATTAATTAAGACACACTGGACTTGATGTACAAATGCAGTGCCATACGCACCACTAGGTTATAATATTTGAAGCGCCCTTGAGGTGTATTTATACGAAAACAGCGCTATATAAATTATCCATAATAATAAAAACAATAGGTTCGGGTATAATAATAATGATAGGTGCACTAATGTTGAAATTAGAGCAGAATGCAAGGCTGAGATAAGCATTATCGACAAAATTAAAAAAGGTCTTTTACGTTGGTTCGGTCATGTAGAGCGAATGGATGATGAAAGAACGGCTAAAAAAATATATGATGCGACTGTGCCTGGATGTAGAAGTCGAGGAAGGCCGAGAAAGACATGGCATGATCAAGTACAACAAGTGCTTGAAAGTGGGCATGTAAGAAGTCGGAATAATCGACGTGCGTGCATGAGCAGATGTATGAATGTGGAGGAAGCAAGAGAAGTATGCCAGGACAGAGTGGTGTGGCGTTCTATCCTCTCTGCCTATCCCTTCGGGGAAATGGCGTGATGGTTAGTTAGTTAGTTAGGTTCGGGTAACGGAGATGAACAATTTCTTGCAGTCTGATGTATAATTATTATATAACGGTAATAACAAAAAAAAAACGATATTTTTCGAAGTCCGTAAGTAAGAAACGACCAACTTGTGTTTGAGCGGGAATCGAACCTAGGAATTATAATCTAACCACTAGACTACGTAGAGAAGTAAGAACTTATGTACCTACTTATAAATCTCACGTTCTCTTATCCGCACCCAATGGTGCATAGGGCGCTGCATCGCCATACCAAGTGCAGTGTATCTTGATGTAGTGCCAGTCTAAGATCACACATGAAAATTAATTTATATAAGTAGAAAATTTATTTATTAAAGTCTTCATGTATGATACCTATTTTATTGTATTTTGTATTACGTAAGTAAGTTTTTTTTGTAATTTTATGAAAGAGTATTTATTTTATTTTATTATATTATTTTGTGTTTTATGTTTAATTTTATGTCAATGTATGAAAAAAAATGTATGTCAATTTTAAAAATCTACTTTAGCTTTATAACGGGTCTAGGGCCCAGTTAGGCAGTAAAATGTATGTTATAAATGTATTTGTTTTAATTTTAATGAAAAAATAAATGAAAATGAAAAATTACATGAACAAGGGCGGGCTTCAAAAAAAAAAAATTATTTTAAAAAAATTAAATGAAATGTAATATTAGGAATGTATGTATAAGACGTTGGAGAATGTTTGTTGTGACGTTAGAAATATGATGGAGAGGGTGGAGAGGATGGAGAGGAGGGTTTATGACTCCAGACGGGCTTAGTCATAAAAAACGTGGACTGGTTTTTGGGCATTTTGGGGAGAAATCATAAAATCACTCCCCGGTCGAACTTCGTGGCATAGCAACAGCGAGAAACACATTAACTAAACTATACCTACATATTGTTAATTCCCTAACTATATATTTACTAATGTTTAAAGTTCTATAATATTACAGTACCTATATTTCAATCAAACTAGATTTTTTATAGTTTTATTTTTATTTAGTGACAGTTGTATCGCCTCGTCACGGTTGGAATCTCTAGGTTCGAATTCTACTCCTGCACAACTTGTATCCTGCTCTCCGGAACTGATAA
The DNA here is from genome assembly GCA_022494985.1 of Micrasema minimum. Taxonomy (NCBI): domain Eukaryota; kingdom Metazoa; phylum Arthropoda; class Insecta; order Trichoptera; family Brachycentridae; genus Micrasema; species Micrasema minimum. Next base: position 77,687 of record JAGVSP010001440.1, read on the forward strand.
TTGATAAATGCAAATAAAATCAATTATTTTCAGAATGCAGGGCTGCTGAGACAAGCATTATCGACAAAATTAAGAAAGGTCTCTTACGATGTAGAGCGAATGGATGTTGAAAAAACCGCTTAAAGAATCTATGATGCGAGTGTGCCTGGATGTGGAAGTCGAGGAGGCCGAGAAAGACATGGCATGATTAAGTAAAACAAATCTAAAGTCACCTAAGTAAACTCGGTAGTAGAAACGCGCCGAAAAATGAGTGACAACTTGTCGGTCGCGATCTAACTTTAAGTTTATTATGTTTAAATTGTTTACTACAACTACTACTTTCCCTTATCCGCAACCAGTGGTGCATAGGGCACTGCATTGGTACACCAAGTGCAGTGAATCTTGATCACTTGTTACATGAAGGCAAGATGATCAGTCTTACGCTTCAGAACCAGTCCAAGGTATCACACATGAAATATTAATGTGAAAATCACTTGTAAATAAATATTTCGTGTTGACCCCCTACGGGAATCGAACCCGTGACTTCATGCACGGTAGCCAAATGCGCTACCACTATGCTACGAGGCGGACATTGTTTACTGTTTATGATAATAAAAAAAGTGCTCGAAAGTGAGCATGTGAGAAGTCGGAATAATCAATGTGCGAGCATGAGGAGGTGTATTAATGTGGAGGAAGCAAGAGAAGTATGCCTGGACAGAGTGGTGTGGCGTTCTATCCTCTCTACCTTCTCCTTCGGGGAAATGGCGTGATGGTTAGTTAGTTAGTTAATTAGTTAGAGTATATTGTAAGAACTCAGATGATTCTTTGGAAAAATGCACGGTTTTATGTGTTTTCACTGTAAATTGTCGAGCGAAGATTGCGCCACGCGCCCAGATAATATCCATCTAAACGGGGCCTAAATTATTTCAACGCATTTTTCAAGTAGTCGGATCTACTAATACCAAAAAACTTTTACCCAAACAATAAACAGTAGACATTTTACTAAAATACCATTAAAATAAAATAAATATTTTTTGAGTAAATCAAGTGTCGCGTCTTGATAGATATAATCCTTAATTTGATGGAGAGGACACTCTTTACTGTCAAGTGTTGTCATATTATTATGTACCTACATATCGTCGGCTTAGTGGCAAAACTTGGTAACTACACCATTTCTAAAAATGTTATTATCGGGGTAACTGGGTTGTGGTCTAGTAGTATATTCGTGGACTCCGGATTAGAATCTTGAAGAAGTTCGAATCCCATTCCAGCACCACTTGTTTCAAGCTTTCTAGCACACTTATTTCCGACTATTTGAAAGCAGTTCCAAATCTTGAAATATTTGAGTATATCAGAAGAAGTAAAAAAAAAACAATGTCTGGGTTTAACAAAAGTTGACGTGTTAAATATATTTTTTACAATAAAGGATAAGTAAGTTAAGCGATTAATTTTTATGGAGCATAAAACTTTAGAATGGCTCTTACCTTAGAATAAGTAAAATGTTAGTTATCAACTTTTGTCACTAACCCGACGATACATAGGTGGGTAATATAATAATTTTTAACATTAAATAAACAAATAAATGATTATGAAATGCATTCCTCAAATATCAGTTTTATTCCCGAACTCAAATATTTTTCCCACGTCATTATTTATTCATCCCATATCCGCTCCCTGTGTAGAGCGAATGGGCTCCACAAACTGTCAGCTAAGCGATCGGCAGCCAATTTCCGTGTATAAGTCAGGTACACGTCCCGTAGTTTTGACGTAAATTGCCGATTAATTTTCAGTTGGGACGCACGATAAGTTTTCATAGGTTGCCAGTTATCGTTATTGAAATGATAAAACGGTAATTTTTATTCGTGGTTTTTGAGTTTAGAGAACTAACTTGATTCTTATTTTCAAGCACAAGTCGCTTACACTGCATTAATAAATACCACACTATCACAAACAAACAAAATAAAATAAAATAATAACATACTATCATATATAATACCTTAAGATTGTTACACTTCAAATTTATTTATTAAGTAATTTAAATTGGATTTTTTTACATAAAAATTTTATAAAATATTTTATTCCAATCATGATTAAAGAACTGCTAAAATAAACAATGATGCTAGTGTGTCTGTTTGTAGAAGTCGAGGAAGGCTGAGATAGACATGGCATGATCAAGTACAACAAGTGCTTGAAAGTGGGCATGTGGAAAGCCGTTACAATCGGCGATCGCGCATGAGAAGATGTATGAAAAGTATGCGATGGCAGTGTGTGGCGTTCTATCCTCTCTGCCTACCCCTTCGGGGAAATGGCGTGATGGTTAGTTAGTTATTAAAACAAAGATCGTAATGTAATTTAAAATAATAGTAGGTATATGAAAAACTTTGTACAATGCAATTAATTTATTTAACAAATAAGAGCTTTCATCCCTAAACTTAGGTTATAGGTACATCGTCAAACTTGTTGGAAATACCGGATTATTTATTTTCGTCCATGACATACCGAAAAAACTGTATTTTTAAAAATATGAATCCCATTAAGTTGGTTATTTCTTTGTATATTTTAATAACGTACAAAGTTTGTTGTATTTGTTGAATGCACCTTCCATCTTCCATCTTCCAACTTCCAATCTCCGTATAAAGAGCCTAATGTTATCCAGAAATGAGATTTGAATAAAATAACATATGGCCGACTCGATTTTATGAAACTCTTACCAGAAACGGACATGTTTCAAATATTCTCAAATGTGTATTATTAATTATGTTTTGAGAAGAGGTTCTCAACATTATATATGAAATAATGCAATCAAATTAAAAAAGAATTTTATTATCTTACTACTATTACAACTTTTCCTTATCCGCACCCAATGGTGCATAGGTACATAGGTAATGGTGCATAGTGCAGTGAATCTTGATAAATTGTAAAAAACTGTTTTAAATTTTAGTTTTAACGATGACGTCGGACAATGTCCGTACATGGCGAAATTAGATTAATTCCACTAATCCGCGTGAAGACGGGGTGAAAGGGGGTCCGTGAAGAAGGGTCCTTGAAAAATTCAGATTCGACAGCACACCTCGATTTGACCAAGATGCACTGCGAATGGAGTACCATTGCACTGCTAAATGCATCATTAGGCGAGGATAAGGGGAATTAGGTAGGTAGTAGTGATTATTACTATTAGTATTTAGTTGAAATGCGATCTCTCAGGCGAATGTGTGGTAAGACTATGTGTGATAGGTGTACAAATGTCGAAATTATAGCAGAGTGCAAGGTTGAGCATATTATCGACAAAATTAAGACCTGGCTTTTACGATGGTTTGGTCACGTGGAGCGAACGAGTGATGAAAGAACGGCTAAAAGAAGTTTAAATGCAAGTGTGCCTGGATGTAGAAGCCGAGGAAGGCCGAAAAAGACATGGCATGACCAAGTACGACAAGTACTTGAAAGTGGACATGTGAAAAGTCGAAATAATCGGCGTATGTGCATGAGAAAAGTTGTATGAATGTAGAGGAAGCAAAGGAAGTATGTCAGGACAGAGTGGTACGGCGTTCTATCCTCTATATTATTATGTCCGCCTCAAAGCGTAGTGGTAACTCATTTGGTGGGTAAGGGCGTGGGCGTGGGGTCGATTATCGTAGGGAGTCAACGTGAAATATTTATTTACATGTTAATATTTCATGTATGATATCTTGGACTACTGATCACCTTACCTTCATGTAATAAACTGCGCTTGGTGTACCGATGCAGTGCCCTATGCACCATTGTAGTATATTATTACGATCTCCCTCGCAACAGTTTGGACACCTCGGGTCCACCCTCGCCTGTGTGCGTGTGTGTGTGCGGTGTGTGTGCGTGCGGAGAGGAGTGGGGATAGTACGGTACGGACCCGGGTAGAGAAAGATGAAGGAAGGGTTACTGTAGTGTGTAGTAGTGTAGTACTACTCTACTACTCTATACAGAGGAATAAATTACATTCCTCGGACCATTAGCTCCCAGAGGGACTATTCTATACTAAAGGATTTATACAATCTTATACAATACACGTCTTGTTATTATTTTTAAGAATTTACTAGAAGGGGGGTTTCCGTACAAATTTTTAAAAAAATATGCTTCATAGGGTTAATATCATAACACCACTTATTATTAAATTCCACTGTCTACAGACTCCACTTAGGCCAATACACGAAACGTGTGACGTAGATGTCTAGTGATGACGTAGATGCCTATTGATGACGAGTTATTTTTCGACGGTTAAGTATGGAATCTAATTTCTCTGAATTCTTGTTCGAAGAGATAAACATCTCATGTTTTCCATCTATTATATTAAAATTAATTAAGAATTTTGAAAATGCAGTACGTTAATTTTTGTAAAAGTCATTTAATTTTAAAGTGTAATAATTTTAATGTCATTAAAATAATAAATAAAATATGTTTTTAAAAGGCTATTGAAAAGTTTTCGTCTAAAAATGTTCTTACGAGATGTAAATGATTACCTTTAAAAAAAATACATATTCAGAAATAAAATCACATTTTTGCAATTTTCCAATAGTTGATTTTTTTCAGTTGGTGCAGTTTAGTATTCAAGGTGCGATATGTATTTTGGTGGTGGTATATCGTGGGTATACTGGCAAAAAACGCTAACTCGAAAATATGCTGTTTGGATTAATGATGCAGTATTGTTAAGTTTTTAAAGCTCTACATCGGCAGAAACACAAATTTTGGATAACTTATAAAGCGCTTTTTTTCTGAAGTACCTAAACTAAAATCATATTTCTTTCTTTCTCTAAAATAAAAAGGAAATACTGCTATTAACAATAAAAGTTTTCTAAGTATGAAAATTAATTACATGTTTGAAAAAATGAGAAATAATTAAAGTTTCAACTCATAATGCAATAGAATAAAAAAAATAAAAAAAAAATTGGAAAAAAAAACTAATGCTTGATTTCTCAAAACAGGTTTATTAGAGTTAACGTTTTTTGCCAGTATACCCACGATATTAACGTGAAACTACTACTGTTCTCCACACTCCACTACCCAATGGGCACTACTGCGTGTTTACACTAAGTGCAGTGAATCTTGATCATTTGTTACATGAAGACGAAATGATCAGCCGTACGCTTCAGCGCCAGTCCAACGTATCATATATGAAACATTTTTATGTAAAAACTAAATGAAAATCGTGAATCGAACCCGCGGCCTCATGCATGGCAGCCCAACGCGCTACCGCTCATCAGGAGGACGTGAAATGGCAGATATTAATACTTTATTTTGCCCCTCCGGGAACCGAACCATGGGATTCATACAAACAAATAATAATTAGCATATTTGTGGCGTTGAACAGAATAGTCCCTTTATGTTTTGAAGAAGTTGGTAGCATAATGGTCCCTATACAAATTAGAATGGGATGTAAAAGAATAGCATTAATATGGGATTTAGTATTCCACCATAACAACATAAGCACATTCTAACATGCATCCATATGTAGTATGTACTATGTAATGTATGCTATTCATACAATATCGTCTTTAACAATTATTTCGTTTTATTACATTCAAATTCCTCAAGATCCATTTTATATTAATGCGTACTGAAAAAAAATCGCCTCTTTTGTACACAAGTTAAAGACTAACTTTGAATTTTTGATATTTTACGAGTATAAGAATTACTAACGATTTCTTTATCTTCCTGTTAAAAAGAGGACTGTAATCATTCTGAGTTCAGATACTTTCATCAGGACGCCGAACGATATTATTAGGACGCCGAGTAATATTGTCAGGGCACTGCGAATTTATCGGGCGACTAAAAATAATTTCCCGAAAATTTTGTCCTTATTTTTGCCAGATTTTTTTCTCAGTGTATGCTGTAGATACTAAAAAAAGAATAATTAATAATATTTAGATTAATGCTTTATTAGTCACATTTAATATAAGATGATCTAATGGCGGACTTATGACTCTTGACCATTTCTTCCAGTAATTGCATTGTTTGTGAAGTATTTAAAAAAATACATTTGAAATATTCGTAAACCAGAAATCTAGGGAAAAGCTCTGATCCTTTCCTTTTACCCTCAATCAGTTATGCTGTTGCATAGGGCACTTTATTCGGGTACCAAGTGCATCTTGATAATTTATAACATGAATATTAATAAATGAAAGTTGAATGACAAAACAAAAAATGGTAAATACCTACTGATATTTTATTTGAATCTGAAAAAGCTTATACGCTATAAATGAAAAATGAACTATTTCTGTTTTTGATTTACGATACCGATTTATTTATGAAGAAGATTTTTTCCAAGCTCGGAAAAAAAAAAAATTATTAAAGAGGATATATTCAATAAAATATTGACGTAGGTACCACTCCCGTCGTAGGTATAATTCCAGATTTGTATGCAAGTATTTTGACAAAGTAAAAATGTTTTTATAATCATTTATGAAAATGAGCTTTTTCGCCGTTGACAAAACGAGCTCTCATGGTTTTGACAAAGTGAGTTTTTTAAAATTAGAATTGGCTTATTACTGAATATATTGAGCTGTTTTCCAAGAGAATGGCTGTCTATTTCTATTTTTCTCAAAGTGAGTTTTTTTGTGGTCGTTTTTTAAAAAATAAATTGGAAGAGCTTTTAGCTGTTGAAATGAGTTATTTTTTGTTTTTACATACTGAGCATTATTGTTATGGCGAAAATTAGCTTTTTTGCTAATAACAACCTTTTGCCTGTTTTTATTGCTACAAAATAAGTGTTTTTGTTGATCAATGGAGCTTTTTTGTTTAAAGCGAAACATTTTTGGTTTAATGTTACGTAGTAGGTATCATACAAAAACGATGTTATATAAAGCATCCATCATTATTTTCCTTTATCTTTGACAAACGGTTATTGCGCGTTCCGTTTTCCAGGGAATTCTCGAGTGGTGGAACTATCTGGAACTATTTCTGGAAATAAAGAGTTCTGTTTCTGTAAAATATGAAATATAAATTCATATTCCGAGATGCGCCGCTCGTCTTGGCTATCGTACACTCCTAAATTGGTTTTAATAGACCCGTCGAGTGGCGGCTCGTGAGGAAATAAAATCTATAAAAACATAATGTTTTAATGTAATGTATATTTTTAATGTAATGTAAATGCCCATCGGGCGTATATTATGTAGGTACAAATAAATAAATAATATCACAAAATAAAAGAATCATTCTGAATAAATTTGAAATTAACTAAATTTTTCTGGTCATTTGTTTATTTTTCGGTAATACTGTTTTTATAATTGATATATCTACATAAATGGATTACTTTGATCGGGAATATGTATATTTAGGCGTTTGAAGAGATTATGACCAGTCATGTCAAAAACTGGAACCAAAAAAATCAGTACTTTTGAAAAGTTTTCTTACTACTCTCCCTTATCCGCACCCAATGATGCATAGGGCACTGCATCGGTACACCAAGTGCAGTGTATATTGATCATTTTTATTTTATGATGGTAAGATGATCAGTCGTACGCTTCAATACCAGTCCAAGGTATCACACATGAAATATTAATATGAAAATCACATGTAAATAAATATTTCATGTTGACCCCTACAGGAAACGAACCCGCGACCTCATGCACGGTAGCCGAACGCACTACCACTATGCTACGAGCCGGACAGTTTTCTTGGTCATTTTAAATTGTTTATTAAATAATTGAATTTATAAAAACATAGACAAAGACGAAATAAAGGCGTAACGTTTTTAAATGTGCTTCATTACCAATTTCCTGTACTTAATTAATTAATTTTTCAAACTCATTGCATTTACCTTCTGTTGCTCGATCACAGATCAGTACCGACTCGGTAATTAGCGACGTGATAACGATTTCTTACCCATGGATGTTTAACGTTTTCGCAATCACAATGGAACACGCGTTAAAAGTTATCGATCGGGATTATTAAACGAGCGCATACTAGTCGCGAGCCATTTCCCGAGATATATCTTATTCGCACAAATCTTCATTCAATCTTTATTATAATTTAGCCGGTTTTCGGCAAGCCAAATATTGAGAAAAGCAGTCGACATAATAAAAAATCCGACAAGCGCGATGATTTGACGTTTGACGTAAGGCCGTGATATAGTGTAGTTCGGCTCCGCTCGGCTCAGATCGTCAATGTTCGGGTCAGCGATCGCGGTATTGAACGATATGTCATTGTGATCGCTCAAATCGTTAGCGTTATTACGGGATTAGCACGTTTTTAACTACGTCGATATTTATCTGTGGTTGAGCTAATGTACACAGATATTATTGATTCAGATCGGCATTCATGTAAAGACTAAATTTGTTATAAAACATTTATTAACTAAGACCCATTTACCTCTTTTCTCTCTCTCTCTCTCTCTCTCTCTCTCTCTCTCTCTCTCTCTCTCTCTCTCTCTCTCTCTCTCTCTCTCTCTCTCTCTCTCTCTTCCTTAACGTTCATGAAGAGAAAAAATGTAGATGATTGTGAAATGAAGTAAAACACCACTCGCCGCCACTGTGACCACGTGTTTTCAAATATTTGAACATTAATTAAATGGTAATTGAAATCGGACGAAGAATGTTCTGGTATTCAAATTCAAGAAAATATCTTTACACTAGATTCAACTTTAATATAATATTATATTATCTCACATAACTACCATACTCAATATTTAAGCTTCTATTTTAGTACAAAAAATATTATTATTCGTTTTTCCTGAATAATCCATTAATAAATAATTATCAGAGGATAAAGCCAATGAGAACTGTTACAAATTGAACCACTATAGAAAGTTATCAGTGCAATTTTTAATTTCTCACCAAAATGTAGGCAATCGTATCTGATGTATATTATGTACAAATAATCGAGTAAGTACGTCTTTTAATGGAAAATTTAAATACTTTTTTTAAATATCGCAAATAAAAGCATATTTAGAAAATAAAGGAAAAAAACGACGTAAAAAAATTCTAACCATGTTATTAACAGTGTACTTATTAGATATTTAGAAATGAATTGGCAGGGCATAATGGAGTTCTGGTACCAACCCAATTTGTATGGAAGCGAAGTATGGAGTTGGAAAAATAAGGACGAAAGTGGATTGAATGCAGTTGAAATGCGATCTCTCAGGCGAATGTGTGGTAAAACTATGTATGATAGGTGCACTAATGTTGAAATTAGAACAGAGTGCAAGGCTGAGATAAGCATTATCGACAAAATTAAGAAAGGTCTTTTACGTTGGTTCGGTCATGTAGAGCGAATGGATGATGAATGAACGGCTAAAAAAAAATATTTGACGCGACTGTGCCTGGATGTAGAAGTCGAGGAAGGCCGAGAAAGACATGGCATGATCAAGTAAAACAAGTACTTGAAAGTAGGCATGCAAGAAGTCGGAATAATCGACTTGCGTGCATGAGAAGATGTATGAATGTGGAGGAAGCAAGAGAAGTATGCCAAGACATAGTGGTGTGGCGTTCTATCCTCTCCGCCTACCCCTTGTATGAAATGGTGCAATAGTTAGTTATCTCAACACAATGATACCAATATTATTGCTTTATATTGTATATATTAATTTACATAATTATATTATAATAGGTACATATTTTTGCGCACTGCATGAGGCGTGCCGAAAAGCGAACTTTTGTTTTATATATTCAATATTTCAATTCATAAAGCTAAATATTGTTTTTTTTTTCTGCCGATATTTCTTAATGGGATATTGTTTATTTGTGTAAAACAAATCGTTTCCGCCCAAGTATCAGTAAAGTACGGAACATTAGCAGTTGCCAGTATCAGTGTGGACGGTATGTATGGCGTATGGTGACTGTGTCGGTAATTTACCGGCGAGGAATGAAGATTACCGGAGCGAGGATAATAACGATACGAGATTATGTCGGAACAAAGAGGGGTGTGGTGAATAATGTGAGGAATAAAGAAGAATTGAGGAACAAATACCATCGCAGAAAGACACTTATATTATATACATTTACATGCATGTACATTGTACATATTATAATGTTACGGACGTATCTAAAGTGGCTGGCACGCCGACCAAACCGATTGAGAAAAGAAATAATAATAATATGTAATAAGGTATCAATAAATAATCGTGCATTCCCAATAATTCATTGAAAATATCGTTAAAATGGATTGCGGAATTCAAATAACTAAGTCAAATGCTTAGATAGATAATTCATAGTCGAATAGATGTTTATCGGGATGAATTTTTGCATCGACAATAAAATTGACATTCATCCTCCTAGATTTAAACTAGATTTTTTCAGCATGTCGTTGTCATGTTTTAGGGGTGCATTGCTTGCTTGCTTGTCGGTCCCGATGCATATAATTTAATGTACTTTATCTTACTTACTAATTTATAAACAATTTTTTATTTTAATTTTTTCAATCCAATTTTTTGTTTTTGTATTTTGTAAGTTCTTGTTTCATTGTCCTGTATATGTATTTTGCGTGTCAAATTTATTAATTGTAATGTAACTTAATAAATGTATTTTGATTCAATGTAAATGCCATCAGGCGTATATGTGCTAATAAATAAATAAATTATTTCGATGCTGAATGATAAACTTATTAGACACTCATCTAAAATTTAGGCTTATTGGTATAACTTATCTAACAATAATGAAGTTATCTCTTGCATAAAGCATTATTATCACAATGCTTTTTGCAAGAGTAAAAATGAAAAAATCCAGTATAATGGTTATAATCAGAATCGATTAAAACTTACCAACAATTAATTTTAGAGGTGTGTAATTTTATACGGCGCGACTCGTACATATTTATGAGTAGGTACCTACCTATGGCCTTAAAGGAAAACTTGATCATTTGAGATTTTATTATTGTTTAAAATTAACCGAAACAATGGTCTATAACAAAAAAATATAATTCATATAATGTAATTGATAATACCTAAAATAAGTTGTTTGAAAAACTGAAAACCAGGAAGTACTCAATAATAATATTTAGAATTGTCATTTTTACGCTCACGTCTATAATAATATGCAAGCGACATAATTGATTATTTAACTTTTAAAACAAAGAGATTAGAATGAAATGTATCTAGTTTTTTCTTGTGTAAACGCACCTTTATAAAAATAATAACTGTGGAAATCACTTTATAACTTTTGACAGCTGACTTTCAAATTTGGAATGTCGTACGTCGAGCGCCGCTTTAAATGTCAAAAATATTCGATTGTATTCCATTCCATATTTAAAATCTCCATATTGTTATTATTATTATTGTCTATGGGACGGGCGAAAAGCGCGCGTTCGATTATTCTCGCAGCATTTTGAGGTTATGTGCTCTTCGTGAACGACTTCCAAAAATTACCGCCATTTTTATGAATTTTTCTTATGATATCTATATACATAAATATTATGCAACTGTTTACATTTTTCTGCTATTTTTAAATAATATACCGTTTATATTTATTTTCTTGCATTTTATAATGAGATATCATACAATAATATAAATGACACTATAATATAACAAGCCCCACCGCGCCGCGCCACCGCCTCTAACTAAAGCAATTCCGGTCCATAGAAATCATGTTTTCTGTATAAAAGTTACAAGTAGATATCGGTCTTTATTACTAAAAGCATTAAAAGGTTTCGCTGTCGAAATGGAAATATTTGTGAGATTTACAATTCTAAATCGGAAACTCGAAGTCTCATTTTATAAGTACGTGTCGCACGCAAAATGCCTAAGTTAGGATTTGGTAAAACGACGTAGAACGGGCAAAATTTTCAGAGCTTTTAAATGTTAATTTTCAGCAAATTTTTGTTAAAATAATATACATGGTTTCTCAAAGCTGCAGGATATGTTAAGCTTTGGTCTCGCTAAGAATATTATATTGTACAGATCCTTTTAGCTGATAAACCATGAAAATGTGATTATATAACTAACTAACAACTAACCATCACGCCATTTCCCCGAAGAGGTAGGCAGAGAGGATAGAACGCCACACTACTCTGTCCTGGCACACTTCTCTTGCTTCCTCCACATTCATACAACTTCTCATGCACGCGCTTCCGACTATTCCGACTTCTCACGTGCCCACTTTCAAGCACTTGTTTTACTTGATCATGCCATGTCTTTCTCGGCCTCCTTGAATTTCTACATCCAGGCACAGTCGCATCATATATTTTTTTTAGCCGTTCTTTCATCATCCATTCGCTCTACATGACCGAACCATCGTAAAAGACCTTTCTTAATTTTGTCGATAAGCATGAATGTGATTATATACGCTTACATATGTATTACCCAAGAGATAAATAAATAAATAAATAATAGTCGCGGTCTCAGTTGAATTTTAGAAGACATTCTTCGGGTACATTCTCAGTTCTCAGTACGTATTACCTACGTAGGTACTTTTCCCGCCGACATGAGCCGCGGCTGTCTCTTAATTTTTAAAATTTTATTTCTGTATTGCAACACTGTAACAATGCGAGTCGTGAAAATTAACATTATACGGAGTAATTAATTCTGTGTTTTCGAATTGAGAACTTTTGTCGTCGTTTTTTTGAAATTCAAATTAATGTCTCCGCCCACAACGTTCCGTTCTTATTTTGAAATGGTGTGTTCTATTATGCGCTTCGATATATTTACAGGGTGTCTTATTATGAATGCATTCAAATTTATGGCTGATAAAGAAATGTGTTTACAAATGAGATACCAATGCAGTCCCCTATGCACCATTAGGGGAAGATAAAGGAAAGTAAGTAGCGGTAGTAAGGAAACATGTTACTCCTGTATCTGTATTGTGTGGCGTTCATGAACGCGCAAGGTCGCTATGACGTCACGTTTTTTCAAATCTTTAATTCGAATTAGGAATGGAAGTGATTACAAATTTTAAATAGGCCTTTTTTACAACGTAATTCCCCATTCATTAGAACGAAGACAGTGAGAAAAAAGTTGCACATTAAATAATAACGCGTTAGTTGGTTTAAGCGATCACTCGAGGAATTAAACACAATTAACAATTGTTATGATCGATCATGTACAATAAATATTTATTTACTGACTAAAACATATTTATGTTTTAGATGGAATACCACTAAAGCGTAAAACTGATCATCTTGCCTTCAAGTAACAAAATTATCGAGATAAACTCACTTGGTCTACCAATGCAGTGGCCTATGCACCATTGGGTGAAATATCGGGAAAGATGTAGGTAGTAAAGTTAACTCAATATTAGAAGTTAGGTACAGTGCCCTATGCACAATGAGTTTGATCTAGGACACAAATCGACTAGCCCGTCTCTTTTTATCGCGTCGCTAGGATAACGATAAAATGATACCGTAGCTGCAGGTTATCTCGCTCTAGAGCGTCGATAAATCTCAAAACTAGATCTTGTTGTTGGAATAAAACCATTTTTGACATATTTGTGTTTTGTTTTATGACTTTTCTGAAATCTGTCGGTCGGAACTTTTACTCGTGAGTACTTTCAATACAGAATGTTTTACTTTGACGTACATATTATATTTAAATCGGTCGTTGAGAAGTTGAGAAGAAATGAGAAAGATCACAACATAAATATCATCATATCATATCCGCTCCCTATGGGCCGCCAGCTCCTGTGCATCCTCCCAAGTCAAGTCCACGTCCCGCAGCTCTGACGCAAACTGCCGACGAATTGTCAACAGTGGACGACCAGGACGCCAAGAACCCAATGCCTTGTAAAATAGGCAAGCATGGTTAAGGCTCTCGAGAGGCATACGTAGTATATGGCCTAGCCAGCCGAAACGCCTTCGCCGGATGACAGTTAGTAGATACCAAGGGTTGCTGTGTCCGTTGCCTCACTTCTGTGTTCCTTACAAAGTCAAACCACCGCACACCTAAAACTCTTCTAAGACACATTCTCAAAACTCAGAAGTCTCCTATTTTGGGCCCTGGTTAGGTGCCATGATTCGCAGAGGAGAACAGGCCCGATGCAGGAGTTATAAAGGCGGCATTTTGTTTTAACCGAGTAAACATCCGATCTCTAGACAGTTTTCTTACTGTTGAATGCGGCGCCCGCTACTCCAAGCTGCACTCGTTCTTTCTTAACTCTGGCGTTTCTGTCATGTACGCTCCCAGGTATTTGAAGCTCTCGACCCCTTCGATGACTTGTCCCGACAAAGCTAGAGGGATCTGGGCACCTTGTCACCACGAGCTGTTACACATGACATGGGTTTTTCCAGTGTTAACTTTTAAACCCATGCACGTGGAGTGCCAATTTAGCAATTTATCAACAATAACTTGAAGGCCCCCGACTGATTCTTCAATAAAGACGGCGTCATCAGCGTGCTCCAGGTCGCAGACCCTTTGGGAGGGGGAGATGGATGTTCCTCGGTCTGGCGGAATTGATATCACAACATAAATAAATAACTATTAATTATGCATACAAATTTTAAATTCATAAAACATAATCATTTTTATTTTGTACCTATTTATTTTTATTCTAGTTGCCTTCTTGACCACTCATTAAAATATAATTTATTTAATATGTCATTTCACGCCGCGCCGGCCTCCTACCGCCTCCGTAGCTTAATGACTTAGATTACAACATTTTGAGTGTGTTCAAATACTTGTATACAAATCATGATTTTTCGCAAATAAAAATCAAAGACACTGGGCTCACGACACGAAAGTTCTGGTTTCGATTCCCCGTGAAATAAAAAACAAAATAATTTTTCTCATTGTGTTTGTGATGTCTCCCTTTGATTATTGAATTGCAGAGAAAAATTAATCTAAAATATTTCAGCAGTAATAAAGAACGTCTTTAAAAGCAAAGGAATGTGAATATTCAAGCGATTACAGGGCTTACGACCGGTCATCGGTTGGGTTGAGTGGCCACTTGATATAATATTTTAACATTCCCTATTCTATCTTATATCTGACTTGAAGAAAATCACATATTGTTTATAAATAGTGATAAAAATTAGGCTAAAATTTTCAAAATTTAACCACCTTTAACAGGACATGTTCACAAACTAAACCGGGAGACTAACCAAGAATCATTGCAACGTGAGATCAACGTCCTAACCACAAAGCTGAGATTACGCGGAAAGTAATATATTTATGTTTTAAGTACCTATCTACGTTTAGTCGCTAATTTAAATTGATAAAATTATTAGAAATTTTAAGTTCACTTAAACTTTTTGCAAACCGCATTAAATCAAATAAATCTTACACTGAAAAATTTCTTTTAATGCGGTAATAATATAAGAGATATAAATGCAGAGCTTTAAGTCCTGGAAGCTGCCTTACTTTTCCTACTTATGTAATATTTTCTACCACTACTACTGCTTTTCCCTTATCTGCACCCAATAGGGCACTGCATTGGTACACCAAGTGAGATTTTTCTTGATTATTTTCTGACATGAAGGTAGGATGATCAGTCTTACGCTTCAGTACCAGTCCAAGGTATCATACATGAAATATTAATATGAAAATCTCATGTAAATAAATATTTCATGTTGACCACCTACGTGAATTGATCCCGCGACCTCATGCACGGTAGCCAAATGCGCTACCACTGTGCTACGAGGCAGACACAATATTTTCTACATATTTTATAAAATAATAATAAATTAGTTTTCCTTTCATTAAACTTGTGTACTAAAACTGACAAACAAAAATATTTTACCTACCTAATAATACATCACGAATCATGACGCGATATTAGTAAAGTTGTATTATCATGTGAGTATTTTTATTAATGACTTTGAATACATTTCTGTGTCCATTCGGGCCAAGTAACAAGTTATCCCAAACTAAATATAATATAATATTCTCCCAAGTTAATTACCTACAAACAACTAGAATTGAAGCACTTTTTATCCGAGCTAAAACAAGTTTAAATTCTAAACACGACCGCTCTAGGAAATTCTACAAAAAAACTAACAGGGCTGTAGAAACAACTATATTTAATCACTAAAATACGAAATACTTTTATACTTATGTGTTCACAGATACTGCAAAATATTTTTATCGCGTGATCCAGGACTGCACCTTAAACATTTGACACAGTAATGAAAGTTTTCTTGAATTTAGAAAATATACTTATTTATATTATGCACCCGAAAGTGACGGCTAACCGGGGCATTTTTTCACTTAAATTTTTTTAACGAGTATTTTATTAATTTATTATACATGGTGTAACAAAACTCGATGAATAAGCGGGAAACTAGTGAATCTATTATACATAATATTTGGAGTCGATTTTGTAGTTTTTTTTTTGACCCCACTTTTCGAGAAAATTGAGTAAGAATTAGATTTTTTTTTCGAAAAATTCTTCCAAATTATCATGAAATATAATCTTTTTAGTCAAAAAAAACTCTATGTATTAGGAAAACAAGAGCAAACACTTAATTTTAGCAAGAATTCGTACAATTTTACTTAATCTACGATACGAAAGCTTTGAAAGGAGAAAAAAAAAATTTTTTTTTAAAGCTCAGATTCAGAAGTCTTTTATTTAGATATTTTTAGAAGAAATGAATTGAGTAACTTTTGGCAACCCTGTTGTATTGAAATTCTCGATTCTGAGTGGTAAAAAATATTTCGGAAGCACGATTTTGTGTATCTTTTTCTCTCGTGTAATTACTTACTATTGATCCAAACTGAGCTCGATAGTTTAGTAGGTAGCGCGTTTGCTACAAGACGAATGTGTCGATGGTTCGATTCACTCCCGAAACATCTTCCCGAACTACCTTTATCACGTAGTTACGATATTTTTTCATATATTGTGATTAAGGCTGGTACTTGGACTTTTTAATTAAGTTTAAATGAAGTTGATTTTGTGGAAAGTAAAATATTTTTATATGAAAAGAAATAAAATCTCACTATAAGAATAAATCTCATCTATTTCTAACATAGACTAACTATATAGACAAAAACCAAATAAATTGGTGTCCATGGACACCACGTATCGTCTTTACTGCAAAAACAGTGCTTTAAAAGTTGGAAAAGTAGATGAAGTAAATTTTCATTCCAAATTTGATTCCATTAAAATAATCAGGAACTAGATTCACTTTTTAAGGAAAAAATAACATTGATATTTTTGACATGTTCCTTACCACACATGTAGAATTGTAAAATGCTTGTATGAAGTTGTCATTTCTGTAATATAATATGGTTATTCTATAATTTCTTAGCAAAATACAGTGCGTTTATATAATTTAATATTTCGCTTGCTTCTATAAATTTACGTTAGTTTTCGATATACATTTAAAAAAAGACGTTTATAATTACTGACTTTCTATTCTGTGACAGGAAATGATAACTATGTAAAATAACTACCTACCAGCAATATTTTACAATTGAAATACATTTTCATATCTGTAAAAAGTCGATTTTTTTCAGAGTTTTCCCTTATTGGCAGCCACTTGTGCATAGGGCACTGCATTAGTACACCAAGTGCAGTGAACCTTGAAACATTCGTTGATAAGTCACGATGATCAGTCTTACGCTTTATACATTGATACACTATCATAAGATATAATTGATTATTTTTTATTTTTTCATCTGCTGTAATGGCTGGCGGAGGATAATGGGAACGGATAGAAATAAGTTTTTATTGTAGGAAATAGTTCTAGAATAAAACAAAGTAATGTGGCCATTGGGAGTTTGGAGTAAAAAGATTAGTTTATTATAGGTGAATCCTTGGTATAAACCGGTTAACCGAGAGGATACGACTCAACCCCCAACACACCTACCTACCTACCTACTACTTACATCGGAGTCGAACTAACAAACCATCAAACAATAAACCAATGTTATCACTAAATAAAGTATAAATTTAAAAAGAGCCAAACTTATATTTACAGGGATCAAGAAGAGGCACTTACCAAATGTGGCCACAAAATGGGGCTTTTTTTTTTTTAAAGGAAAAGAAACATAAAAAACAACTGGCCTCTACATTCCCTAGAAATTAAGTGTGTGAATAAATTTTTTTTTGATAACCCTCTTTAGTTTTTCGGAAAAATGAAAAAAAAAATGCAAAAAAGCGCCTTACATTTTTTTTCTTGAGAATCCGATACACTTTTCTTCTAAAATAGTTTACGGTTTTTCCTTTAGAAAATAGTTTAAAGTGGGTACGTAATATGTAATTATTTTTGCGAAGCTTAATGGCTGTCAATAAATATGGAAAATCATTTTGGAAACACCAAAATTTCCATGTATATGTGATATGTGACTAGGCCAAAAAAAAAAACTATGTAATTTATGTTAGAACCAAAGAAAAATGAATCTGAAGCAATTAGCCCTAAAAGAACAATTCCCACACAAAAATTAGAAGATGTACGATGATCTAATTTCCAATAGCAACCGTTGTGACAGTAGGTACTTAAAACAAAAGGCTCCGATTGGTTGTGGATTGTGAATCTGACAGCTTCTAGTAAAAGCTCTCACTGTACCAATAATAATATGCTTATAATTTATAATATTTGATAATGGACCTTCAGATATGATGATATTTAAAATATGATTTTTAACGTATTGATTAATTTAACGCTATTATTTTATATGGCTTTTTTCAGAGCGTTTAAATAAAGTTAGTAAACACATCTGTTAAAATGATTAATAAATTTTTAGTTAAAACGTACATACCAATATAAGCACTCACTTTGTATGTATTTATTACTTTTGACTGAAGAGTTTTTCTTCAGTCATAATATTCAATCGTTTGTCGAGGTAAACATTAAAAAAAGCTAAAAAAGTAAACAATTAAACTCAACTGTTAATTTAAAGTTTGGTTGGTTATTAGTTTTTCTTGAGTCCCTAATCCGGGCCTTGTGGAATATAGAGCAGCTTTGACAATCAAATAAATTTAAAATTTCGAATAGTCGGAATAGTGGAGCAAGTCGACTGACCAATCAGCGTCGGCAAATGAACTAGAATTCGCGCGATCGGAACACGAAAAAATCTAAAACAACATTCAAATCTGGAATTTCGAATGTTAATTTACTTGCAATATTTGAATATTTAAAAACACGTTGATACTTTGCTTTATTTTATATTTAAAATAATTGTCACATGTTTTTTGATGTCGTTTTTTTTTTTTTTAATAACATCCTAGATATACAATCAACTTTTTTTTCTATCGTTATGTAAAATTGCTAAAATGTATAAACATGTTTTTAGCAAACACAAAATTAAGTATAAAACTTTGACCTTCAGTTAAAGTAGATTAAACAGTCTTTAGGTTACGTTGTGGTAGGTTTAAATCTATTTAGTTTAAAACAATATATTTTTGAAGGTATTTAAAGTTATTGATGGTGGGCATTGAATCTGTACACCCAATACCAACCACGTATTTTCATTATTAATTTATTTATACATACGTCATCATTTGCATTTACATTTAAAATACCTACTGAAATCAAAATTAAAACCTACATCATATAACTAAACATGTAGAAAAAATATAAGAAAATACAATAACAGCAACATGAAAATATTAGATAACATGAAAGCAAGATGATCAGATAACAACGGGTGCTAAGGTAGGTAAGTACTTAATTTAATGTTCACCAGGAGTTGCTGCGTCCGTTGCCTCACTTCTGATTTACCGATAGGCACTTTTTCTTTTGTCACGTTTACGTACGCTTCTCCCAGACACTCGCCTCTTCCAATATCAAGCCCGCATCCCTCCTTGCCGCCGAGTACCCAAAAAGACTGTCTTGGACGGCAAGGTTCACCGCCGCGCTTTCACGGTCCCGGTTATTGGAGGTTGCCGCTTCTGTTTACCGATCTATGAAGTTAAACCGCTTAATTCATAATATCTACTGAAGCATCTGTTATTTTCAAAGCTCAGCAGCACTCTGAGCAGGAGATGCTAAGAAGCGCCTTACAAGATGAGATTTACTTAACTATGAATTTGGGAAAAAAGTATACTAGAAACAAGTTTTTGTAAAGAACTGTGTAATTTGGTTATTATTCCTCTAAAAATAGTGTAAAAAAAAGCGGTTAAGACTTTTTTTTCACTCAAAAATCAGAGTAATAGTAAATCGTTAAAGTCTAAATATATGCAGTATTACGTTTGAATGTTAGTGCAGGGCATGTATTGTTGTACGTATACACACACACACACACCACACTATGTAAAAAAAGTCCACGTTTTGGTGAGATTAATACCAGTAATTACCGATAGAGGCGCAATCTCGGATCAAATTTCGAACAATCGAAACTCGTTTGAAATTTGAATTGAGAAGCCCACGTTCCATTATTCGAATTTGGAATTATTCCACGGTTTGTATGAAGGAGTATTAATTCTGGCGTTCTCTCTGCTCTGCTCTGCGGAGAAGTAATGAATTACGCTCATTAGGGAATGAAAAGTGGCCCGGTTCATTGTAAAATGGCCTAAAAGAGCTTTTTTACAAATAAAAATAAAACACCACAATGTAAAAATGTATACATAATTCTCGAGTGAATTCGAACAAGCATAACAATTACATATTATAAGGGAGCAAAACATTCAATCGTATTTTATCTATTCCAAAAAAAAGTGACTTTGTAACGGATTTTTAAAATTAATGATTTTTTTTTAGCTTTTTCCAAGCTTGACGATGTGAATTTTCAAGAGTTCTACAGGCCTTATGACTTGTCATTGGCTGGGTTAAGAGTTATTAAGTTGTCCTATTATATGAGTGGCGGAAGAAAATGCCTAATGGCTTCGATGATGCTCGCAACCAATCAAGCCGCTTCTTTCGTGGTGGCGCAAAGAGGGGAACTTGCAATGAAATCATAAAGGTGGCGTTCTGTCCTCTCTTGCTACCCCTACGGGGAAATGGCGTGATGGTTAAATAGTTATTCATGTATTACGTTTCCCAATCCGCTTATAAGCGAATATTCAATATCAGCAAAATTTTGGTTTTTGTATCTGGGCAACTTAACCCAGACAAAAGATGATGTAATCGCATCATGGGTAAAATTTCAGATTAGACCTGTAAATATTTGGACATAATCAAGATGCAGAGTTTATTCAATAGTAAACATTTATAATTCAAGCATACATATTTTATATAATTTTTTTATCCGCCTAAGCTAAAAAAAAAGGCATAGTGAATAGCGCCATTTGGCTACCCTCGCATGTAGGTCGCGTGTTCACGATTCCCGTAGGGGGTGAACATGAAATATTTGTTTACATGCCTTTGGCTAAAATTGCGGCAATTGCTTAACATTGCTAGTTGTAAATTTTGAATAATAAATTTGTTTTTGTTAGGCTACCAACAGTAGACTGTTTTACGGCTAAAAAGATAAAATCTTAGTTTAACATTTCGATATTTGTTCTAGCTGGCCATTAATTATCATTGAGTCGCGCTGTTTTAATTAATAACTAAATTATCGAGCCTTGTATGGGAATGTTGTGCGTAGTGGTTGACTCATCTGACTGGAATATGGGCGATTCGCGGTTCGATTACAGACTTAAGCAATAAGAATTAACAATAAGAATTAATAAGAACAAATTGCGATTAATTCATTAATACGATTATTAATTTTGTAACTGATTCGCTTTTCCAGGGTGCATCCAAATTAGGTAAATACTAGACTGCAATGATGCACTCACAGGCGAAACAGCTATCACTCAACACAAACCAATGCTATTGGTTTGTTTCGTAGATACCTAGGTGCTACTTACTCATGCTTATTAAATTAAACGTAAGTGGGAAGTGTGTTTTTATGTTGTGCCCTATGCACCATTTTTCAATTTTATTACGTTTCATTAAAAATAGGAAGAAAAAACAATAGAAATATTATGTAATCCCAATATTAAAATCAACAAAAAAACTCACGTAAGTACTTATTTTTAATTTTGTTTCAAATGGCGTATTCCATCATTTCTCGCGCTACCTAGTGGCCAAAAAAACCCGTCGCGTGTAGGTAAAAACGTGTTTATTTTTTTCCAGCCAACCGTTACAGCTAGAGACAATGTATAAAAACTCCGAACATCAATCAAAAGTTCAACTCGTCGATATAAGAAATAATAAAAAATGTGCCTTTTTAGCTATATGCCCCTCTGTTCGTCAGCATTGTTCATTCTTTGTGAGGAAATAATAACAACAATATTTTACTTCACTTTTTTCTTAATATGTTATTATTTATGCAGTACCTACCTACCTAGGTACCTACATATTATGTATTACTTTAAATTATATCAAAATGTTTGATTAAGAAAAATACGAAGATGACATATGTTATGTAATAAAAATATGTTCGACATGGAATTAGATAATATCGGATAAAGTAGCGTAATGGTTAAGATGCTGGATCTGCAACACCGATGTTTCGGGCTCCATTCCCGGTGAAATTTCATAAATCAAAAAAGATTTTTTTCAAGCCCAATTTTAACAATTAAAATTTTATAGCATATTACCTGTACATATTTACTAGTAAACATGTGTAAGTAGCACGATTTCAACACAAATTCGTCCTTACGAACTTACAAAACGTAAATGCCTCTAGCTCGGAGAAAAAAAATACCTATACATACTGTAAACATTGTCAAATGCCCTGTAAAGGCGAAACAGTTATCACAAAATAAATAGTCTCAATTTGATTCATAAACAGTATTAAATATTTTAAATTGACCCCGCCGAGAATCGAACTGTTGACTTTAAGTATGGTAGCTCAAGGCGCATTCTGGCACATACTGTTTAAAAATTGTCTATTGGCTTTAATGATTTATAATGTTCCTTAACCATGCTTGCCTATTTTACAAGGCATCCGGTTCTCGGCGTCCTGGTCGTCCACTGTTGACAATTCGTCGGCAGTTTGCGTCAGAGCTGCGGGACGTGGGAGGATGCACGGGAGCTGGCGGCCGATCGCTTGGCCTGGAAACAGTTTGTGGAATCCATATGCTCCACATGGTAAGACGATGATGATGATGAATGTTCTGTCGCTTTATTTACTGCTTTGACAGAAGATACCAAGGGTTGCTGTGTCCGTTGCCTCACTTTATGTAATAAATTATAATTAAAAAAACAAATTGATATTCATTACTTTTTTACAGTAGGTAGGTTGCATTAATTATTAATAATAGCAATTTCAGGAATATTCCTAATCGTTTATTCATATCGTCACTCGAATTTTTTAACAGTATTTTCTATACAAATTACGAATATAATTGTCTCTGCGTATTACTGCAACGCAGTGAAACATGGAGTCCCATCTGAATTAGTATTTTTAATGGCCTCCATTATAGTTTTATTGTTTTCTTTTCGATATTTAGTCAATCCGTTCCGATTTCTCCAGCCGAGGTGTGAAGTTATGCGATTATAGCTTATTACTAGTCTCAGTAAGGCCAGCACTGCGGCGGTCGTGGAGCCGAGTTTGTCGTTTGACGCCAGAAAAGGTAAGCCGAATCATTTTGGTGACGAACTGTAGCAAAGTAGCTGTAGATAAGGCGGAAGCTCCATAATGGAATGAAACCGTAACGCTAACTTACGAAAGGGTAGTGTATAATATATGGTATTATGTACTTACGCGTTCTTAAGGATCGGTAGCCATAATACTTTTAATAATTGTTTTCTATTTGCCAGCCACAAATATAATGGTCAGATTAATTCAGCCCTCAATGCTAAATGCAAGCATAGAATATACTTAATCTATGTACCTACTTTATAGCCACTGTGAAAAGGAAAAATATGCATAAATGTATACATTCGATACTCAATATCAGAATCCACAAACTGCCTCCAGGCCAAGCGAACGGCCGCTAGCTCCCGTGTATCCTCCCAAGTCAAGTCCACGTCCCGCAGCTCCGACGCAAACTGCCGACGAATTGTCAACGGTGGACGACCAGGACGCCGAGAACCTGATGCCTTGTAAAATAGGCAAGCTTGGTTGAGGCTCTCGGGAGGCATACGTAGCATATGGCCTAGCCAGCCAAAACGCCTTCGCCTTCCTTATTGTGCAAGGATAATTATAATAATCAATGTATGTATACAGTACAGTAGCGTATCTTCATTGTTTTATTAGGCACTACTGATAAATCCTTATTCGCCGAGTGCAGCGTATATTGACATTTTTTAATACAATAAGGTAAGATGATCAGTTTTACGCTTCAGTGCCAGTCCAAGGTATGAAAAATTGTGATTTGTTTATGTTTTTTGTACCAATAATCGAACTCAAACCGCTCTAACCACATACTGCTTCGCGTACACTCAATTTCAGTAAATCGGATTGTTGGATTCGACAATTTGGCAGCACACGAAGTGGAGGGTTCGGAGTTCGGAGTAATGTGAGATGTCGGATTGGCAAATGTTTTTACTAAATTAAGCCGAAAAATTTAGTTCAGCTGATAATGCCAACTCCACTTCTGGCTCATGTTAGTAAATTCCTATTGTACTTACGGTCGCGTGGTCTCTGCTTCGTGATTGATTTGTGTTGGAATTCAGAGCTTAAATATACTCACCTTTTAACAGGAACGTTACCTAACTTCTACTAATAAACTAGATATTGGTATTACTACTAACTACCTATTTTTGCTTTTCATTGACTTCGAATCTTGGAATTCCAAGATCCAATTCATTTTTAATTAACTTACTAAATTTGTGATACCCACGACTGGCGCTGAAGTGTAAGACTGATCATCTTGATTAGCTGCACTTATGTTTCGATGCAGTACCCTATGCACCATTGGGTGCGGATAACAGAGATTAGTAGCAGTAGTAGTATCAAAACTATCAGTCTTTAGCTTCAGTCCAAGGTATCACACACGAAATATTTATATGAAAACCACTGATAAATAAATATTACTTCGGGAATCGAACTCGCGACCTTATGCGTAGTAGGCCAACGTGCTAACCACTGCATGAGGCGGAATTTTAATCGTAACTGGAAAAAAAACTATTAAAGTCCAGTATGGTAGCGTTGCGGATTTTAAATGTTGTTGTTGGATCGCATCCTTACTTTCAAACACAGTCTACTTATAATTTATTGAAAAATGGTACCTAGGTACCCACATATTGAAATATGTAAAAATAAATATTTATGATACGATTGCATTTTTTTTTCAAGGATTATTTATACTGTTAATATCAGTATATTACCACACTTATGTAACTTTTAGTCAAGGATTTTATCTCAATATTATTTGTACCAGGCAACGTCGGGTAATTCCCTGTCTACCTGTCGCTTTCTTCTTATTGGCTGTGCTATTCTGATTCTAAATTTGAATACCTCCGCTACATTGGTCGTCGGAATCACTTTTCCTAATGTATGTAAATTATTTTTATTTGGATTCCAGAGCTATCGTAATGAACGAAATCGCACGCTATAAGTACTTATTTAATTATTTATATGTTCTACCCAGGATCTTCGGCTAACAATCTATGTATAGTGTTAATGGGTTTAGAAGATGAGTTTTCATTACATTTTGTGGAACATTGGCAGTAAGAATGTAAGAACAATGCATTGTTTTTTAACTGAGAAAAATAATAACTTTCGGATAATTTAATAAAAATAATGAGTAGTTTTGATTGCTGTACCAAATTGTTTATTTTAGATAAAGTAAGTTTATAACACCGTTACCTGATACTGTATTGTTTTAGTGTGATTACTTGGGTTAGTCATAACTTAGTGATGGTTTTTATTTAAATATGCCATCGTTTGTTGAATATTTTTATATTAGTCACAAGTTCGCTGGAGGTGACCTAAAAATTATATAGAAATCATTATCATTAACAATAAGCATTATAATCATGAATATATTAATCTTTCATAGAAATAAATATGTTTTCTAATAATTATCGGAAGCCGTATTATCTAAAGATTCGGTAGGCATGATACTATATGTATATAAATTTAAATTTACTTATTGAAATGATTTTATTATTATTTGTAGATTATCGGTTGAAAATCAATAAAAGGCGTTTCTGGCAAAACAAAAGTTTTTAAGATGAAGCTTTTAAGATGTCAGGTACAGATATATTACGTAAACAAAAAAATTAATATATTTTTTAAACCAATTTAAAAGAGCTTCTTTCAATTTAATAACAATATTAAATAAAGAAAGACAGCTTACAAATGAAGTGTCTTACAAACTGAGATATGTTATGTTAACATCATTGGTTACACAGTTAAATATAAATAGGCATATAAATTAAGAAGTTTTAATATTCTTTTATTTATTTAAAACTTCATGAACTTAAAAAAAAAACTCAATTCTTTAATTTAAAACATGGCAACAGTACATACTATAGGCTATAGCTATAGTACAGCCATAGGTAGGGTTTTTATTACCGATCCGTAATCAGCGCACAAAATTTGGAGAGCGCGCTTTTGCGGTTGCGGGCCCTGTGGCTTGGAATGCTCTCCCACCAGAAGTGCACAACTGTGAGAGTGAAGTGATGTTTCGAAAGAATCTTAAGGCCTATATGTTCTCAAAATGTTTTGATAATGGTATTTTCTACTCAGAATTTCACTTAAATTTTCCGAGCCGTTAAATTCAATGTTTGAAGCTCTCTTGAGGTGTATTTATACGAAACCGGCACTATATAAATTATCCATAATAATAATAATAATAAGGACGGGCTTATTGCTTTTTAGCAATATCTTCCAACCAACCCTTTTATCAATTACCACAATTCTCATATTATGAGAGACTATCCATTTTTTAAAATCCTAGTATAAAAATACAAATCCTCCAATTTATAGATATCTAAACATGATGTCAGAATTTATTTTCCATTAATTCAAAGTGGAATTGACTTAAGAAACCCCGGTATTTAAAAAACGCATCCCGTTTGTTGTTAGAATCAAATAGCCAAATGTAAAAAACGACCGAAGTTCCTACATAAAGTGCGTTCGTGAGTTGGTAGAAAAAAGCAGTAAAAGAAAAGCGTTTTTTCGCAATTAGATCAGTAGGTCTCTGTAATGTGTTGCCGTCTGCAAAAAGGGAGTTGGTGCAAAACAACGCGGACACGGAAATACTTCGGAGACAAGGGACTTGGTGCGTTACATTATACAACGCTCGGCGGGGCACTTTTATAGGGCGCTATGTCCGATATCCGTCTTATTTGGGTTCTTCACGATTTTTTATTTTTGATTTAAAAAAAAATTATTGAAAAATTGCAATATCAATTTTTTTTTTTTTTTTTACGATGTCATATGAATTTTTTAGCGCGGTTTGAAATAGCACTTTTTCAAATCGCTCGCAAAATCCTCCATTTGGCGCGCATGCGGTGTGACGTCACAGCAATATAGGCGCTCACTACGGAATGAATTTCACGCCTTTCACGGTTGACGGGAATGACGTAATTAGCCAATAACGGGCGTTAAATATCATTCGTATTTTCGTGTTTTAAAACATAAATTTATAAATGAAAACAAAATTTTTGATCATTGTGTTTTATATCGTTGGAATTGTAAAAATATACATTAAATATTTATAACGTTTTCAAGGATATTAATGCTATCGGGAAGAACCCTATTCTTTAACTTCTTTCCTATGTAAGATTCGATTATTCAATATTATTTATAAGTTACAATACAGTCATCATAACACTTAACTTAACAATGAATTTCATTCATAGTTTTTGTTGACATTACTTGGTGGAGATCCATGATTTCATCATCATCATCATCATACCATATCCAATCCCTATGTGGAGCATATGGATTTCACAAACTGCCTCCAGGCCAAGCGATCGGCCGCCAGCTCCCGTGCATCCTCTCAAGTTAAGTCCACGTCCCGCAGCTCTGACGCAAACTGCCGACGAATTGTCAACAGTGGACGACCAGAACGCCGAGAACCTGATGCCCTGTAAAATAGGCAAGCATGGTTAAGGCTCTCGGGAGGCATACGTAGTATATGGCCTTTATAAATTAAATAGTAAAAGTTAAATTAAAATATTTGGTATATTTATTTCGCCAGTTAGCGCTTTTACCCTGTTACGGACGTCCGAACTGTTGAAGTTTTTTTTTCATACTAAAAGAAACATTACTTATGATTTATCCACTCCAAAATGAAATTTTTGGTATTTTTTCTAATAGCCGCCAATATTGCAATCCGGAATCCTTGACTCTACAACTAGATCACAACCGGCTCAATTTGATTATTTTTTTATGTTTTTATTTAAAAAATTGTGACACGAATATTTAAGATAGATTGCCTGAATTGAAATAAAAATAAACATTATGATATACAGCGACACACAGTGTATGATGCATTTCTGAGAAATTGGAGATTAATCCTCACGGATTTGAGCAGATATTGCAGACTTCCCTGGATTTGTGCAATTTGTAATGTCAGCCGAACATCCAAAATAGACACAAGAACTCTAGACATAGTCATTATAGACAACTATAGACAGCTATAGACAACTATATACACAATTATAGACACTCGACACAACTATAGACACTGAACACAGAAGTACAGACACTAGACCGGCTGCGGCTGGGGCTGTCTACACGCAATATAATGCGTTCTCAGGAATACCGCGGTATATTTTACTAGAAAGACTAAAGACTCCATTTATCATACACATCACATGAACAAATCTCTAATCATAATATAGGAACTTGGATTGCATTGTGCCAAGTGCGTTAGAGAGGATCTGATACTTATTTACGACAGAATTTAAATGTGTAAAATATCAAGATAATATACTCGTGCAGCATTTCGATGTCGTATTTCTATTCTGAGACAAATCAAAAAATTGTAATGTATGATAGTGATACTATGTCTCTCTTAAATTATACTTTGCTGATGATTTAATTGAAAAATAGCTCGATTGCAACTATTGCCATCTCAACAGCTTATTTAGACGCACTCAAAATTATGTTTGGAAAAATAACGCGTTCCAGGCCACAAAACTCTTATTTTCTTTCTTATTAATATGACAAGCTTTTAATCGACTTGATGTATTTAAATGGTTAAAGAGTCTAAATTGACCGTCCATAATGGAGTTCTGGTACCAACCCTTATGTATGGAAGCGAAGTATGGAGTTGGAAAAAGAAGGAATGCGATCTCAGGTGAATGTGTGGTAACACTATATATTATGATAGGTGCACTAATGCCGAAATAAAAGCAGAATGCAAGATAGAGATAAGCATTATCGTCAAAATTAAGAAAGGTCTCTTACGATGGTTCGGTCATGTAGAGCGAATGGATGATGAAAGACAGTTATAAGAAATATATGATGCGACTGTGCCTGGATGTAGAAGTAGAGGAAGGAAGACATGGTATGATTAAGTAAAACAAGCGCTTGAATATGGGCATGTGAGAAGTCGGAATAATCGACGTGCGTGCATGAGAATGTGGAGGAAGCAAAGAAAGTGTGCCAGGACAGAGTGGTGTGGCGTTCTATCCTCTCTGCCTACCCCTTTTGGGAAATGGCCTGATGGTTAGTTAGTTATTTAGTAAATGGTTATACCAGTGATGGTCGCTTCCTACCCTGTAAACCATTATTGGATAAAGGTAAAAGGGCCTTTTGTGGAGTCTATCAGTAGTAGGTACTATTTCATACAATTTTCCTTCATTCAGATTTTCAAATGCGACAGTACATTGCAGCTAAACGACTTTGAATTTCCGTCTAAATGTTTTATCTTGTTACCAAGCGATGTCTTCAGAACTACCGTCCAGTGTCAAGTTGCCCGCACCGGGATCCGAGCCGGGTATACAGTACCTGAGGTCTCGTGTAGCGCGCACATGACCACTGGCACTGACCCACACGCCGCGATATCCGACCACCACATTATGATATTGTAATAACAATGGCCGAATTCGCCCTCTTATATTCTGGAAATGAATTATTTTGCATTCCACGGTCCATATCTAACCTGGAAATGCACGGTGGCTCGAAATAAGAGCGATAAGTTTTTCAATAAACAACTTACCTAAATTATATATATGTTAACAACATTTTTTAATAATGACTATCCTAATTCATTGGTTATATTTTTATTTAATCCCTACAGGATGATAGAATTTTTTCAAATTCAGGAATATGGATATTCATATGAAATAATGGCGCATGCGTGTCACATACTTTGATATATTCCACATTAGCGAATAGATGTAACATTTTTGATTTTGTATTTATGCGAATCAAGAATAAAGGAAATTAATGTTAGATTAAAGGAAAGAAAGAATCGCATTTTGTTCATTCTACTTGTACCAAATAAATCTATACAACACATTAAATTATTATTTTTGAGCTTAATAGATTTTCACTATTTCTTGTTTTAATATATTATATATTGTTGAATAAAATGTGAAATCTGTAATTGGCCTCATTATCAGCTCCTTATATTGAGTCTGATTTCCAATAGAAAAATAAATTTCATCAACTGAGTTTAAGCAATCTATGCATACGAAATTATGTAGATTAAAGGAAAGAAAAAGATTTTCTTTACTGAAAAATAAGTTCATAATAACTGGATAACTGAAAAATTTCATAACTGAGTCCAATACGCTGGATTCAATTCAGTATTATGGTTTTAATACTCTGCATGCAGTGCCCTACGCACCACTTATCGTTATCTATCATCTTTCTATATCCGATTCACAACCGCCTCCAAGCCAAGCGATCGGCCACCAGGTCAGGTCCAAAGTCAGGTCCACGTCCCGTAGTTTTGACGCAAACTGAAACTAGGTGGATTTGATTTGAACATAGATACTCAAGATTTTGAGGTAAATTTGTTAATTTGTAATTACATTGCATAATGTTCATTAGTTTTTGGTCACCCTGTTACTGCAAAAATGTTACCCGAAACGCGATACCCGTTATCAAAGTTAAAGTTTCCAGTAAATTTAAATGTGTTTTAATAAACATTGGATTCGTCTCGACTGACTCATTTCTCATTAATTCCAAGGAGAAATTCATTTAGCTTTTTAGCACTTCCACTTTGATTATTTTACCAGACGATATGAAAATATTATTTACCAACCAAATATAGCCACCTACTTACTGGACACATTACTTTATCTAATATTGCGTGCCTTTATTTACACAATTATTGAGTTATGTATGTAAGTCATGTTTTGTCTACTGTATAATACGTACTCGTATATTTAATATTAGGTACTAACCCATTACTAACAAATGTTTTAAACATGACCTACCTCTTTACTACTACTCTCCCTTATCCGCACCCAATGGTGCTGTGAATCCTGATGGTTTGTTACATGAAGGTAAGATCTTACGCTTCAGTGCCAGTCCAAGGTATCACGCATGACATATAAAAATAAACCACGTGCAAATAAATATTTCATGTTGACCCTCCACGGGATTCGAACCCGCGACCTTATGCACTGTAGCTATAGTTGTTGTGCGTAGTTGTTTTCATTTGAGAATATTGTTCGAACTTTCCAAATTAATTATTTAAAAAAAAATTGATATTTGTTTTTTCTTTTACTAGCCATATACTTATGTTTTCACTAACTCATAACTAATATACTACTACTATTTTCCCTTATCCACGGTCAATGGTGCATAGGGCACTGCATTGGTACACCAAGTGCGGTGAATCTAGATCAGAAATATAGTATAAATATAAATATTACGAATCAATGATGAAAGAACGGCTAAAATGATTTACGATGCGAGTGTATCTGGTTGTAGAAGTCGAGGAAGGCCGCGAAAGACGTGGCATGATCAAGTACAAAAAATACTTGATAGTGGTCATGTGAAGAGTCGGAATAATCGAAAAGAAATTAGAAAAAAGTCAGGATATCCAAGTTCTAAGTATCAATAATTTATTTATTCATTTTTTCACACCTGATGGTGCATAGAGCACTGCACAGATGGTAGTAACATAGTGTATAATTATATTTTTATTTCATGAAGGTAAGGTCTTGCGCTTCAGTGCCAGTCTAAGGTATCATAATGTATATTTTAATCACTTTTTTTTTTATCTTTAAGAAAGTTTGAAGATGTCTGGTTTGCAAGAAAATGCGTGTGTAGTGTGTAGTGTGTAGTTACCGTCTTTTGGCATTAGACGGACGGATGGGCGTATTTTTAGTTGGCGAAACGCAGATAACGGTGATAGTCCGCGGAGTGACGATTTGTCTATTGGCGGAATGCATCAGACTGTGTTGGTCTATATTTACTCCCGGCTGTAAATTGTGCGACCCGCGCTCCGCACACCGCACACCGCCACCGCACGAGGTGCGCACCATACGATTTGTCATTGTGAAAGGGAAGTTAAGCGCTGATTCTGAAACTTGAGAAATGGGGAATTTCAGTGGTACCAAGAATTGAATTGAAATGTTTTCATGTTCCTACTGACGAATATTCAGAGTTTACTTTTACGACAAAACTTTTATTTAATTTTTTATTAAAAATTACAAAAATCTTGCTTATTGACGTAATCTGTTACGAAAGCAGTACGCAAACAATGAAAGTATCACATTTAAGAAAAAAAAAATGAACTATGATATTTTTACGAATTTTTTGTTCAAACGCATAAGTGGCGATTCTTCGATGGAAAACTTTTAAAAATCTGGACTTCTTTTATGTGACCAGCGGCCGTTCCTCCGTAACATCGTAGTCCTCGATTATCTCCCCGGAAATAGCACTGCAGCGATGATTTTTCACTATTTATTTCGAAAATGAGATAATTTATATCTTATTAACAGAAATATTATTTTAAATATCGTGTTTTACCCTATACTTATAACATACACCGAGTTAGCAGCACACACAAAATGAGGTATCAACTTTTTTACGAAAATGTAAGGTAATAAAATAAAAACTGGCGCTCTACTTAATTCTTTAGAATTTAATGTGCTCTTAAATCGCTTTTTTTTTATATTTTGCCGTCACTCCCGGTATTTTTTTTCGAAGAATTAAAAAAAATAATGGTATTTCCCTAGAAAGAAGTTTGAATTATATGTGATAATTTTTTCGAAGCTTTGTGGCTGTTAGCAAATTCGGAATATCGTTATTTTGAAAACACCAAAATTTCTAACGCTGCGCGGTGCAATTATATTAATAATGTTTTTATTGCATTTTAAATGAAAGAAAAACAAATTGTCTATCTCTACTTTAGATTGAAACGGTCCAGATGTGAAGATTTTCCCGATCGGTCTCGGAAATTTCCCGGTAACCAGATGAAAGGCCCTCTATACTAGATGGAATCTGCAAAGCATCGCACCTGCATTTTATCTCGGTCCTCGCAATTACATTCGGCGCGACAAACAGGTGTAACGCACATATTTTACGGCGGGTTGAGAGGGTTTTCTAATTAGCCGACACATCAACAGACTGATGGTGATTTTATAATGTCAAAAATATTTGTATTCATAAATTATTATAACTTTTAGCTTCGTGGTGTAATGGATGGACACGATGTTAATAGTAAGTTGATTTTAAACCGGTTGCGGTTTAGTAAAAAATCAGTATCATACCATTTTTAATAGTTAATACTTAAACTAAAATACACAGTGAAAGCCCCACCCTTTCCCTAGACTATTTTAAAGACTTTTGAGTCTTTTTTTAGTCCAGCACAACTCTACCGATTTTTTAAAGCTAATCCGCGAAAGTTAATAGATTCAGTGTTAAGAATAGAAGGTTAAATACGCGACCAAATGCTTTCATTGCCCCTATCACTGCTCTCGGCTCTAAGATTGTCACAAACACACTAAAATACACAGTAAGTAGATACTCGTTCATGCTCAAACAATGAAAACGACTAAACTGGAAAAATATATCTGATATTAAGTCTCACAGGCCACAGGAATTAAACTCCGAACCAGATGTATAAACCCCAAAGTGCAAAATACTATCCGTTTTATCATGGCGTAAACATTATACTAGGGTTAATCATTTTCTTCCTTCTTATCTTTGAATAGAACCTTGAAAGCATCGAGTACTGCATTGTATTGTAATTCAATGCTATTTTGATTTGTGATATTTGTCCATGTATGTTTTTGGCGTAAGACTGACCATCTTGCCTTCATATAACAAATGATCCAGATTCACTGCACTTGGTGTACCAATGCAGTACCTATGGGACATTAGTAATAGTAGACATTTTAAAAAACATTTTAAGGCAATGGGTTACTTTATCAAAAGTTTAATTGCACTTGTAGTACCAATGCAGTGCCCTATGCACTATTGGGCGTAGATCAAGGAGAGCAGAAGAAGTTTATTGTAATTTTATTTCATCCGTAATTTGTTCTAATTATTGAATTTTTTGTCTTTACAGAATTTGACTGACAATAGGACAATATTATAAGAAGATATTTGGTGAGTAATTTTTGTTTATGTAATAATACTCTATGCAGCGTTTAGCGCCGCAGGCACGTTTTTACTGAAGTTGAATCGCGTTCAGCATCGCACAGGTCTTTGTCGTCTAATTCTCCGCGTAATAATTATCGGCATTTACGCGTATTTATATCGCGAACGCACTCTAAACAGGGTTGCCACAAACTAACTTTATCTTCGTACGTACTATTTTTAAAAAAGCAGTTTCTTTTCTGAAACTTCACAAGAAGCACTTACTTCTTTTTTTCCATGTGGACGTTGGTTCTTTGAAAACTTCTTTCAGCAGGTTTTTGAGCGCTTTACGCCTTGCAAGATTCACATGATGTATGAATTTAGATATTTACTAGATACAGTTCGGGAACACTTATTATACAGGTACTTCTGTACCTACTACACTTCATGTGAGCGCCAATGCAGTGTTAAATGCACAATTCGGTGTTAATTTATACACAATATGCATGTAGGTTCTTAGATCTTACGCTATTAACAAGATTTTGACATCACATGATTACTTTTCAATAAAATTTTATTGAAGTTGTCAATAAATGCATTTACTACTATTGCTTTCCCTTATTCGCACCTAATGATGCATAGGATACTCTGCATTAGTGGATCAAGTGCAGTGAATCTTGATTAAATACTATTAACTCAAAGTTTAGAGGATGTTCGAGTCAGTGGATATTTAGAATGTAAGAGAATAATATTCGACTTTCTTTTGGCCCAGCCCTGGAAAAGACACAATAAAATAAAACGTGTGGAATGGGGCAGTAGAGAAGTGTAGGATAGGCAGTATAGAGAAGTATAGGATAGCACAGAGAAATACAAATAGTGCAGGGGTTGGCAATCTTTATTGCGGGAAATGTCAAATAATAAGTATAAACATAATATTAAGATTTTCTTTGAGTTTTAACAATTTTTTACATTATTGTAGGTACTAGATATTATTATTAATACATAACTGATAATTTTAACATTTTTTTGCTTTTAAAAATCTATTTGATTAAATTATTTTATTTAACCTAACCTATCACTATCATTAACCTACTGTATAAATTTCATAACCTATTATAAAGGATATTGCTTTTAAATAGCCATTTGATTTATATTATTTTATTAAACCCAACATATCTTAACCTACTGTATAAATTTTTCTCTCTTCGACTCTTTTTCTACATCTTGTCATATCTAAGTTGTTAAGTTACACCATTGAAAGTGTTTTTAAAATCAGAAAAACTGATACGGCTGAGGACTTGTTAATTAGACGTGAATTTATTTTAATTGACACGAATTCGTCTAAACAAAAAGTTAAAGTAATAATAACCACAATTGAAGTTAAGGGACCGATGGGAGTTAGCGAGTCTCAGTTTGCTAACCCCTGGATAGAGTATATAGCGCAATAGTGTCGCATGTAATAAGTGTATAAATAACGAAGAGTAGTTTCTAGTTGTCTTGTCTTGTGTTGGCTGAGATTTGGAATATCTGCAAAAACCGAAAGGCCAATCGGCGCACTACTTATTCTACAGAATTACATAACTAGAGTGTGACAGATTTAGGAAGAGTTAGATAAATAAAATAAAACGATTTCGACTTAATGTTTGTGGACACTTTTTAATTTTGATAAAATGAAACACACTTTGTTATTAGAGACACATTTTTTCTTAATTTTATTTCATATTTATACAAAGGCCTGATATAGGAGTAGTTATTATTATTATTATTATTACTATGGATAATTTATATAGCGCCGTTTTTTCGTATACTTAAATATACCTCAAGGGCGCTTTAAATATTTAATTTAACGGCTCGGGAAATTTAAAGTGAGTGAAAACTCAATTTCTGAGTAGAAAATACCATTATCAAAATTAATCAAAAGATTTTGAGAACATATATAGGTCTTAAGTTTCTTTCGAAACATCACTTCACTCTCACAGTTGCGCACCTCTGGTGGGAGAGCATTCCAAGCCACAGGGCCCGCAACCGCAAAAGCGCGCTCTCCAAACTTTGTGCGCCGATTACGGATCGGTACTAAAACCCTGCCTATAGCTGTAGATGTAGCTGATCGAAGTGTGAGACGTCTCTCAGCTAGTTCATCTGGAATGCAAAGCTCTTTTAAATACTCTGGAGCGGCATCATGCATGGCTTTGTACATTTGCTCCGAAACTAGCTGTCAGTCTTTAAAAATATTATATGTAAGTAATTAGTAAAACGAAATGTGTGTTGATTTAATTAAATAAAAAAAAATTACTGTTTATTATTTATTTATTTATTTTTTAACCACCTCAACAGGGCACTGGAGGCCCAATTACAGAGGGGAACAACATTACAAACACCCAGGCTTGAGAAAAATCACTTTTTGATTTTTGTGTTCTCACCGGGAATCGAACCCGGAACCTCCGTATCGTTAGTCCAGCGTCTTAGCCATTAC
This sequence comes from Micrasema minimum, assembly GCA_022494985.1. NCBI lineage: Eukaryota > Metazoa > Arthropoda > Insecta > Trichoptera > Brachycentridae > Micrasema > Micrasema minimum. The sequence goes on from JAGVSP010001440.1 coordinate 114,286, forward strand.
GCTACGGAGGCCGCCGATTATGTTTTTATTAATAATTGTTTTTCGGAGTTAGTGACTTTTGTGAATCTTGCACTTCAATACAGAAATAATAATTATTTTTACTTTATTCATCTACGAATGATTTAAAATGTTAAACATTTTTAACAAATCAATGGAAAGATAGGCTGGTCACTGATTACAAAGTTGGTAGGTTTATCGTAGTTTAATAAAGAGGCGTTAATTGTCGTAATTGCGATATGCATTTCGTTAAAATCTCGAGATAGGTCCGATCGTTTAGCTCAGTAGATAGAGAAGCTGACTGGTGATCAGAAAGACCCAGGTTCAAATCCTGGAACGACCGGTTCATTTTTCAAGTGATTTGACGAATGCACAAAGTAATTGTGATTTTTTTCTGTCTTTATCTTGATTTGTTAAATAAAAAAATACATAATTATTGTTTACTACTATTAAAACGCGTTACAAAGTATGTTCGGACAAATGACCCGAGAATTCAATAAAAATATGACTTGGTACGCCATAAAATATGAAAACAGAGAAGACACTCTTGTACGTGATTGGATTCCAAAATCGAACGTTTTTTTTTCAAATTTCGAATTTCGAACGATCGCGCTTCCAGGTTTAAATAATTTGAGGCGTGTTTTGAATTTGGAATTGCGCTTTCCAGGCGTTTTGGCGCCAAGTGGCGGCCATCTTTTCCTGTTAACTCGAAACTTGACGTCCATTTGTAGGTAATAATTTTCAAATGGTAAAATTACATACAAATCGCTTATTATATTAGTTTGTATGCGCCAAAAGCAATACTGGAGCTTTACACACTCAATATTTTTACTGCAAACAGGGACACAGTAGGTTTTGAATAATATAACATAACATTTACACTTATCCGTACCTAATAGTGCATAGGGCACTGGATTGGTACACTAAGTGCAGAGAATTTTGGTCATTTTTGAGACCAAGATGATCAGTCTTACGATTAAGTGCCAGTCCAAGGTGTTACGTAATCTGGGTCATTTTAATAAAATGCGCCAATTTTGAAATATGTATGTCGCGCATTACAATTAAATATGGATTTAAACATCCGCTAATATTGATGCATAGGGCACTGTATTTTTTTAATTTAAAAAATATATTTATATACATATATTGCATTTTAGTTCATTAATATTTTAATAAAAATTTAAAAAGTTTACGGTATTTTATTGTAAATTAGTGAAACGATAAGTTTTGGTGCCGCGGTGATTCGAACCTCAGTACTGTATGTAGGTAAGTCATTAAACAATGCTTTCTGGCAGGAAGCGCATGCCTTAACTGAATACATAAATATGGAAAATATTACATTACTATATAAGACAGAAATGTTAACATTATTCACAAACAGAAAAGGCCATGCGCCGCCGCTCGGTGGTTGGATATTCACAAATTATTATTTTCAATTGCATCCTTTGGCTGGGAAATTATCATAAAATTACTTTACTTAGCACAATGTTTCGGAGAAGAAATCTTTTTCCCTTCCTTCGTCCACCTCGTGGTGTAGTGGATGGCGCGTTGGGCTACCATGCGTAAGGTCACGGGTTCGATTCCCGACGGGGTCAATGTGAAATATTAATTTATCTAAATGTTTACATAAAAATTCTCCCGATTGTGATACCTTGAACTGGCACTGAAGCGTAAGACTAATCCCCTTGGATAAGTGTAGCAAATGATCAAGATTTACTGTGCTGGGTGTACCAATGCAGTGGCCTATGCACCATGGTTATGGGAGAGGTAGAGCAGCAATAGTAAAGAAAGCAAATTAACAACATTTTGAGTGTGTCCAAATACTTGTAGACAAAAACTGGATTTCACCCATTACGGGCTAATAATTACAATTTGACATCTTAACAGAGACAAGAAACTTGGAAGGGAATATCAGGTCATAAGCCCTGTAAACGCCTAGATATCCATATTCCCTTCCAAGTTTCTCGTCTCTGTTAAGATGTCAAATTGTAAAGCTAATTAAACCCAGTTTTGGGTCGAATCTAAAGATATTACTAGCTTCACTCAGTTTCTGTTGATTTAGTCGTAAATTGCCGCCATTTCTTTAATATCAGCAGTAGGCGGAGAATGTTTCCTAATTAATTATTGAAATATTTTGCCAAATGCACAATTTTATAAAAACAGGGAAGCAAAAGAGAAGACGGTAAAATAATAAACTTTGCTGTGTAATTTGACGCCGTTTTGCGACGATTAAACATTTCTTGATATCCATAGAATATATTATAATGTGTAGTTAGAATATTATCGATTACATACGATAGTTTTATAGTGCTCATTGTCTTCTGTAAATGTGTGAAGTGCTCGTCATAGATTTAGCAGTACATGTGCTGTTAGTATGTGTTGGTAAAGTAATATAATAATTTGTACTCACACTAAACAAAACGACCTCCCCCTCCCCCCTCCCCCCACCCCACACTAGGGATAGCTACGCCTATTCCAACGGATCTCAAACTATTTCATTCTTTTTAGATTATTATAAAAGTAAGATTGACTGAAAGAGTCAACAATTACGATTGCAACTTTTTGTAAATAATTGGTTGTGTAGATTAGTTAGTTGAGTACCCGACCGGTAATAATCAGTGGACGTACCTAATATCAAGTTCGGGAGTAAACAGTTATGTACCCTTTTTAACAGCGATTATGATTTTATACTTATGTCCCGATGTGTCAAACTATTTGTTCATTTATGATAGTCAAGTTCGTATTTCTAGGATACCCAAACACTTTGTCTATGTACAAATATATTTACCATCTCGTTTATTAGCTATGGGTTTTTTTTACAAATTATTATTTTTTGATGCACTCTCGAATTTTGACAGTATTTAAAAAATGATATCACCAACATCCACAGCAAATTATCATTTGGACATGTGCAAGAGGTTTTTTTTTCTGTATTTAATAAAAACTCTAGGTAGGTACATACAGGGTGTAACAAAACTCGATGTACAAGCGGGAAACCGGTGAATCTACATCATATTAGGAGTCGATTTTGTAGAATACAATTTTTTTATTTGACCCATAGTTTTCGAGAAAATTGAGCACGAAGTTTTGTTGAAAAATGAAAAAAATGAAAAATTGTTATTAAATATCACGTATTTAGTCAAATTTATACTATTTGTAAAGAAAACAAAATAAAAAAGCGCGTTTTAGTAAGGGTTTGAGCAATTTTACTTAATCTCCCATACTTTTGTGAGAAATTTTTTTTTTTTTTCTTCAAGCTTGGATTAAAAAGTCATATTACACAATCGTCTCCAAATACGATGTAGATTCACCAGTTTTCTGGTTGTACTACGAGTTTTGTTACACCCTGTATTATTTAGGTTAGGTCATTTCACATTTCTATTAAAAATACAAATTAAAATGTGCAAATATCATAAGATTGCATAGATACCTTTTTACTAAAAAAAGTTAGTAGTAAAAGTAGAAAAAAATAATAAGTATTACAAAAACAAATATAAATTATATGTACCTATTATAATATTTATGTTTATTGTAAATTATGTAAAGTATATTTTTAAAGAATAAATATCGACAGTTGAAGAATCTCGTCCTAGAAGACTATGAAATTCCATCACGCAAACAGCGCAAAGCTTACGGAACAATTTCATTGTTATTTTTTCTTCTCCAACACTTATTTGTAATCAATTTTGCGTTCAAAACGCGTCGCATGTCCCCAATAATAAGCAGACAAGTGCGTGAGCGTGGTGGTGTTGATGGAGTTTCATTTGAATTTGGAATATCGCGTGAATCGACCGAGTCCTTCGTGACTCGAGAGCGACGGAAATGAAATATTGGATTTAACTACTAATTCGAAATTTAAAACATCGCACATCGGTGAAACGATGATAGACTGCCCATTGCCCATTGACTGAATCACCTTATTTCAAATATCGAAAGCATATTTTTAAATAGAAGTTCGAACATAAAATTAATATCCTCGAATATAACAAAATTGATAGAATATCGGATGAATCGCCATTTTCTAGGAATAAAATTTGATTATAAACTTTTAATTAATTATACATAAATATCTAAACACGTGTATTGCCCAGTAAAGTATTCATATTAATGGAACAATGCAATAAATGTACATATTATTTTTTTATTTTTATTGTTTTTACATAGGGCTTTTACATAGACATTTTTCAAATGATTACACAGTAGGTAGCTATTAATTACCGCCAGAGATGGCATCCAGACACTGTTCCCTAAAATGCACTAGATTTGTGTTGAAAATATCAATATTGTTAGTATACTTGTTAGTATACAGTGCGTGCATTCGTCGTATAGATGAGTTTGCACTGTAATTGGTCGATGATTGGCTACAGTAAAATAGTGCATTACTACGGGTAACTCGACCAGGCACTCTCGTCGAATACTAATTAAAATTGTTACTTGGCACAATCAAACATAGATTTTTTTAATACTTTGAACTAAACACGTGTATTGCCCAGTTAGGTATTCATATTAAAGGAACAATAATGTAATCAAAGTTCATTTTATGTAAGATACATGAATTAATTGAATGTGGAGGAAGCAAGGGAAGTGTGCCAGGACAGAGTGGTATGGCGTTCTATCCTCTCTGCCTATCCCTTCAGAAAAATCGCGTGATGGTTAGTTAGTTAGTTATAAGTTTTGAGTTTTATTGTAGTATTCCCTGAAAAGGAGGCGAAAATATAGGCAGTATAATTACACCAGGAATGGAATCCCGAATCTCTCTGTGTAAAGCCATCATAGAAAAAAACATAACCAGGTTTTAAATCCCGAATCTCTCTTTTAAGGTCATATAAATTTATAATTCAATTGTCTTAGCGAAGGTAATAGATGACGATGAAGTTTTCAAATAATTAAATAGATTTCTTACTTCTAAAACAAACAAAATTTCTAAACGAGGAAACTGAAAATTCAAGAACCAGAATAGTTCTGTACGTATTATTGTAAAGCAGGTTGGATAGAGTAATAAATAAAAATATTTTGCAGTAATTAATTTCGTAACTATAGAGCTTTCAAAATCCACCCTCATGAAATAACACAATGGCAAAAAGTGCATCCCTTACTAAATCTAAATAAAGCGTTGGTATTATAACGTACGCATATTTATATATTATTATTATGCTTGTATTTTATTATAAAATCGCTCCTTTCTCAAAATCTCGTACGTTCCAAACCACTTTATCAACGTCATCTAATTTGAATATTCGGGTGATTTATTCTGATGACAAGCCGAGCTCATTACAAATATAAAGAGAGGGATGAAATAAAAATAATTTGGTGGATGCGACTGTTTGATATTTTGTGACAGATAAAAGACGAAATAAATTGTATGGTTACAATTTCATAATTTAAATTTCTTTCCATAATTTGAATATGCAAAACATATAGAGAAATAGGATATCATCTCTTATTCTTTATTGTGTCAATCGACTATTATTGACCGTCTAATAAATCGATGAACGCCGGCTGCACACACGAAAAAGCATGACTCATTGTCACGTTCCGCCTGAGCCGAGTGCGCAAGCGAGAGCGCGGAACAAGCGATAGAGAGGCACGATCGGCCTAAGCGTTCGGTTTGTGACGCATCTATCTCTCTTCCACTCCATCGGCTGATGCGTCCGAGTAGAAGGGAGACAACAGCAGCACGCAAGCTACAAAGTGAAAGTGAAATTAACGAGTGCAAAAAAATGTTAATTTATGGAAAAAAATGTAATTTTCAATTAACTCCTGCTTTGTATTATACAAAATAATGATAATTCAGTAATAATAATTCAATGCAATTCATAAAAGTATGCTATTTTTACAATGTTTTCTTATGACGTTATCACGTAAAATTATCACTTAACAAACCAAAAGTTTTTTTTTTGTAATTTTGGCTAAAACAAACATAATATGCGAACAACACCCAGGATTACGAAAAGTCTCAATAAGTTTTTACGATTACTGGGAATCAAACTCAGAATTTAATTATCAAACTCAAAAAATATTTAATTATCATCATGGTACGTAAGCTCTTTTGTATAGCGTTTAATACACGAAGATAAGACGATCAGTCTTACGTCTTATTGCCAGTCCAAGTGTTCACATAATATACAATACTTATTACAAATAATAATTTCAATCCTTTTCGATATGTGCATCGAAATATATGCATGAGTTTATTTCTTTTTATGAACTTGTGTGTGTGTGTGTGTATCTACTCCTCCCCCGCCCCCGCCGACTTACTCTTTCCCACGTACCCCTATGTTACACACATACACACAATACATAGAAAGTAACCCTTTGAAATTCCTAATTTAAACTCTAAAAGTACTTAAAAAACTACACACATGGCGCGATGCTGTAAAAACGGAAAGCAACTACCACAGGGTTGTATTTACATTATATTTATTTTAATATTATGATAATGATTTTTAAAATGTATTTTATACATATTTAAAAAATATAACAGTTTTTGAAATACAAGTATTTGGACACACTCAAAATGTGTTTTTATAAAAATATTAAAAAGTTATAAGCAAAACAAATTGAAGATTCATCTTTTCCTAGTAGGTGATAATATTCGTAAGGATCTCACTTGCAATCATAAAGGTTTCTGCTAAAATGCTTAGCAATATGGATAGAGAGTGTTCACATGTGAAGCGTTCGGCCATTTTACTGTATAATGGCAGATATGGATATCAAATACTAGGTGAAATGGGGAATGTTGTAATACATCAAGTGGCCACTTAACCCATTTGACAGGTCATATGCCCTGTAAACGCCTAGATATCCATATTCCCTTCCAAATTTCTCGTCTCTGTTGAGATGTCATATTGTAATATAAAACCACTCTTATCCCTATATGCGTCCTAATATAATATGTAACAATATAATTTATATTTCGGCTCAACAGGCCAGGCATTATTTATAGAAATATTTTAAAATTTGACATGCTATGCCAGGAAAATTAACTAAAAAGTGTATTTTTTCAAATTTTTTATTACACGTCGTAAAGTTTTTTTACTAAAGATAAATGTTTTCTTATCATCAATAAATAATAGATAGGTACTTACAATAATATTATTACCTCCTTATTTTCGGCAATTTTAATTAATGTGATGCAATTCTTCTCTGCAATTAAGTCTCCTGGCCTGTTGTGGTGGTAAAAGTAAAATAAGAAATAAAAAATAAGATGTAAAGCGCTCGCCCTTAGAACAAAAAATGACATAAAAGCAACGCTTTTGCATCACCCAATTGTATTATTTAAAAAAAACAAAATATGTAAAACAAGTAGACGATTCAGGGAAAGGTGGAAATATACAGATTATAGTTTTAGGGTTACGTATTTTAATTATTTTTATAATTCAGCCCTGATTTTTATTTTAATCCCCGTTCCCAATTCCGCCCATATTTTAGGAAGGGCAGTGTTCCTATTTACCCCTTTTTTGCTTAAAAAAGATTAACGCGATATTCTGGGGTGGATACAGTAGTATACTATAGAAAACAGTGTAGCTTCCCTTATTTGCATGTGTTCTAACGTCCCCCCTCTGATAATAATACTTCACTCCATGACTACCAACAGAATATGTTGGGTTCTGCTCACGGCTTGTCTCAAGGCAAGAGACTAAACTTGGGTAATTATAATTAATACGGAAGAAAAGGAAATAATATCTCGGAGATTAGAATTTCACAGACAGATGTTTTGAATTTCAAATGGCTTGAAAAGCTCTAAAATATTTTTTCCGTGTAAAATTTGTCATAGGCGAAATAATGCCAACTTAAAAAATTACATTACTGCTACATTTTCTTTATTTTTTAGGTTTGAGTCGCTTATTATTTGCCTTGCTTATAATTTACAAGCCCTATACATATTATTTCAAAGGGGTACACGGCTTCTAATTTGCTTTACTTAGTGTGAGGATCAGGACGGGGGATAATCTGACGTGGACCAAAAGGACCTTCTCCGCATTTGCCTTAGATGACGAGAAAACCACGGAAAACTCGTCATGGAGAAGGCCGAACATTGATGGACATCAATGGTCTTCTCGATTGACTTGAAGAGCTCCGAGTTTGACATTTTGTCTCCTGCTTTTATTAGTCAAAGAAGAATCATTTAATTAATTCTTTTTTAACTGACAATAAAATGGCATTGTCAGATTTTCCTAATTTTTCATCTTTCAAAAAATTAACACAAAGTTGGATGCATAGTGTAAAGGTAGAATCCTTTTTACTTTAAAGACCATAACTATAACGTAATCTACGTAATTTTTGTTTTTATATATTATAATTATTTCCCCTCTTCTTCTTCCGGTATAAAGATACCAATAACTTGTATTCATTCTTTTTTTAACTATCTTGTTTACATTATCTGTTATTTTTCCATTTCTACATGACTTTCTCTTTTGCCATATGCACACTGTATGACTTTCACAGTATACCCACAAACAGGCTATGCCTTGGTGGGATTTTTGTTTATATATTTTTTTTATTGTGCATATATGTGTTTTCCACTCCTAATGTACGTCTAAAAAAAAAAATCTTTTGAAAAAAAATTATATTTTTTTTGATTTTTTATTTTCTTACTGCTGCATTACTGCTACATTACACTCTGATGGTGCTTATGATGCTGTATTGGTACACTAAGTGCAGCGATCATTTATGACATGAAGGCAAGATGATCAGTCTTACGATTCAGCGCTAGTCCAAGGTATCATTTACTAAATATTTTTACGTGAAAATCACATATGTGAATAACAAATATTGAACAAGGGAACTATTCTAATCTCTACTATCATGCATTGAAATAAAACGCATTCAACATTAAATTATGGTCCTACCTATACATATTTTTAAATTGTGAATGCACGTGCTTTCAAATTTCAAATCACCCATTTTTTAATTCTGAACTAAGTACGTACAGAAAAATAATTGCAAATGTTATTTTCCTACAATTATAGCCCTTAATAAGAGACGAATACAGACTGTTATAGATTTTATCCTGATCCACATTAAATTCAACTCTTTTATGTTTTTCTAAAGTTACCCCTTTCAGTCGCCCCTAAAATATGATTTTATTTTGGGGGAGCCTTTGTGAATTCCAAATTCTAAATTTTTGTAATATTTTATTAAAAATACGTTTTGTAAATTTCAATATATAGTAGAATGCCTATTGAATGTTTTATAAAGTGAAATTTTTCCGTTTCAATGTAATTTCTTTTCAAATATATTACATATTATGATACTGAAACTTTCAAAAAACGAACATTTGTGTGATTTAACTCCGTTTTGGTAATTACGTGTACTTAGTTATTTAAAAAATTGATGCAGGTATGTGTATTCTTATGTACTTCATTAAAAAAACTTGGTTGAGACAACACAGGGTCAGAATAAGAGTCTGCAAAGATCGAGAGCAGTGGAAAAAGCTTCTAGAGGGATTTTCTATTAAAGTTTCTTATATTTTCACTGCCTTCTTGGTCATATCAAGAGTTTATCTGTTGTCAAGGTTGTTATGTCGTGCCAAAAATATGTATTCGGATATAATTTTTTCGTAGCACAAGTACCTACTTAGAGGATGCGTGGTCAAGTGTCTACTAGAATTGATTCCAATAGGGAATCGAACCGGTGACCTCATGCATGGCAACTCAACGCGCTACCGCTACACCACAATGCGGACTAAAATAGCTATAAAAAAGGTTATAGTAGATAGGTGGGTTGTGCACAAATTGAGGCTTGTATCAGGACAAGTAGGAGAACAAGTATTTTTATATGGTGCACATATATGATGAATGTTTTAGTGTAATTTGATGATTTACTTTATTATTTAATATTGATCTGATGTGGATATTTATAATAAAAATATGTAAATTGCTTCACTCGGCTCGGGACATTCTAGTGAGGGGACAGCATATTTTCAACATTAAAAAACCAAATTTTGACAACTTTTTTTACTTACTTCTTTCTTAGAAACAAATATTGCACCCGAAATCAGGATATTTTTACAAAAAAATTAACCAAGGCTCACCCAATGGATTGACCCACGTCTTCACAGCGTTCATTCGCAACTCTCTCAGCAAACGAAACAACAGAAATCCTTCTAGGCTGAGAAACACAGATATTACACCACGACCCCTACCAACTAGCGATGTAATGATCCAATTGCTATTCTTCCTTACACTCGTAATCTCCAAATGTCTCCCCGGTATGTAGCACTAGGTGCATCAATGATTTCTTCAGATATTGTAAATATCGACCTGAAGCGTGTTTGTACCTAATGGATTTGTTTATCCCCATACAGTAATAAATCTGTACTTTAGATCCAGGATACTTCATCGTTTTTCAGAAGACGCAGTTTATTATATCTCTTCAAATAATTTAATATAAAATAGTCTACCTCGTAGTGTAGTGGTAAGCGCGTTGGGCTATCATTCGTAGGGAGTCAATACGAAATATTTATTTACATGCGATTTTCATATGAATATTTCACGTGTGATACCTTGGACTGGCCCTGAAGCTAGAGCCTGATCATCTTGCCTTCATGTAACTAATGATGAAGATACACTGCTCTTGGTGTTCAAATGCAGTGTCCACTACTATTATATGAGGATAAGGGAAAGTGGTTAAACAATATTTATAGAATAAGTTGGAGAAATGGTAGTGAAGCGGGTGTTGGAAAAAGAAGGATGAAAGTAGACTGAATGCTGTTGGAATGCGATCTGTGTGTGGTAAGACTATGTATGATAGCTGTACTAATGTCCAAATTAGAGCAGAGTGCAAGGCTGAGATAAGCATTATCGACAAAATTAAGAAAGGGCTTTTACGATGGTTTGGTCATGTGGAGCGAATGAGTGATGAAAGAACGGCTAAAAGAAGTTTAAATGCAAGTGTGCCTAGATGTAGAAGCCACGGGAGGCCGAAAAAGACATGGCTTGACCAAGTACGTCAAGTACTTGAAAGTGGTCATGTGAAAAGTCGGAATAATCGGCGTATGTGCATGAGAAGATGTATGAATGTAGAGGAAGCAAAGGAAGTCTGTCAGTTAGTTGGAAAAATATACGAAGCAAATTGCCGCTAAAAATCATCAAAATACGCCTTTAAAAAAATCATGATATTGAAGATACGGAAAAACGGGCGATAAAATCATTCTCTGGTGCGGGATTCCAGACACAAATCTGGGTTTGGAAGAACGGCCGCGGGTCAGGTGACTTATTATTTAATAACCGTAAATCCACGCTTTTAACGTGACAGCATCGAATAGGTATCTACTGTACTTAACACAAGAAATGGCGTCCGCCTTCCCCACGCGGCCACGTGCCGAGGTAGATAAGTTTAGTAAAGAACGGCGTTTCATGTAATCTCGAGTAATGATTGGTTATCCGGACTAAACAATACAATTGTCTGAAGTGACTTGCGCTATTCTGTCCCTCGGCTGACGCGTTACATACCCCATAATACCGACTGACATTACTATACTACGACTTCACATACAGGCTGCTTTACTCCATGTTAGAGTTGCCAACTTTGGATGAGAATTCGATTTCCGATGGAGTCAATGTCAATACTTACTTCAGATGGCCATATAGCTGTTGAAGAGCTTTAGCCTCCTTGATGAAGATTTTCCACCTATTTAGATCTCGAGTTTTCTGCTTCCAGGAATCCCTTCCAACACGTTGTCCATGTAACGCTGTCTCGGCCTGCCCAGAGGTCTAACTCCAGCGATGAGATTCATCTAAATTATATTTCCTACTTCCGTCTTGGGATAAATCCAGATTTGCCCAAAATGTTAAGTATAAATTGTTCATTTAAAAGTAGTTTTTCACATAAAATATTTCATACTGGAGCGTGTGACTGATCATCTCGCCTTCGTGTTATAAATTATGAAGATTCAACCCACTTGGTGTACCAATGCAGTGCTCTATGCACCATTAGTAAAAGATAAGCCAATCTGCGTAGGCGTCGCGCGACGCGGCGTGTCGAGATAAATAATTATTATTGACACCGAATATTATCCTAATATCATGAATATTATTAATCTGGTGTGGTCCTGTGGTAAGACTCGTGGACTCACAATCCTTAGATTCGAATAGGGCTAATTTCTCATTTCTCATTTTTTTGTTAAATGTTGCTCTCCTAACCACCCATTGAAATCAATTTATGTAATTCATTTATTTATTATCCGCTTCTGGAGTAGTGGTTACCAAACTGGGTTACCATGCATTAGGTTTCTGGTTTTATTCCTGAAAGACGGTGTCAACAATGAAATATCGATTTGTTTAAATAGGTTTCCTACATTAGTATTTCAGATCGGATACACTGAATTAGCACTGCACTGCACTTGGTGAACTAATCCGTGCTAGCGTGCGTGGATAACTGTATATTAACAAGAAGACGAGGCAAAAATAAATTCAGAAAAAGGTTTTTATAGTATGCTTTATTAAATTATTTATGTAACGAATGAAAAGTGAAGCATCCTGTACAATATTTCACATCTCACGGCCGGTTATTGTATCATTTATGATATGATACGTACCGTACCCAATACATATACCTACGAATGATACCGGCAAACTTGCTACAAACTTGTAATGATTGATTCAGAGCTTTTGTAATGGACTTTATTTTCATTTATTAGTCAAATAATCATTCACAGTGCTTAATTGTACAGTACAACACGTGTACCAATATAATTTATTAATTATTGTTAATAACATCTATAGGCAACTCTAGACGATTGTTGGAAGAAAATTTACGCACATCTTTGTTTCAATAGCAAAATTTAGCGACTGAATTTGTACACCGAACGAAAATTCTGTTTAATCTCTATTTTTATTTATTTATTTATTTAGTTTATTTCAGTCTTGCTTTACACTTTCATCTTAAATGCATTCCTCACTGGGGGACCCCGTGCCGAGGAACGCATTTCACAGTTTTAATGTTTTTTTTTTTTTTTTTTTTCTCTATTCATGATAATAAATTAAACACTGCAAACTTATGGTTTTTTTCATACGTATCGTGTTTCTTGGTTCATCGTAGCTAATTTTAACAAAGATGACAAACTATCTACTTTACGATTTATGTAGGATCACTTTAATTTACTGTGCCGGAAATCAAACCCTTAATCTAATTCATGCTATTCCGATACGCAAAATTGTGCATATAAAATAAAAAATGATAGGGTTAATAAAATGAATAGTACCAATGTGCAATATTGAGTTTTTAATAAATAATTAATGAAGGATTTTTTTCATGACAACATTTCAGGGTTTTTTCACCTACCATTGATAGCTTTTTTGAACTACTTTATTATCTGTATTTTATTGAATTTTCTTTGTTTATTCAATAAAATGATTTGATTTCACGGATTTCTTTGTGACCTAAGTGACCCAGCGGTCTCCAATACGCGGTATGCGGGTCCTGCCTCCTCCTCCTCCTTTCATCTCCGGCCGTGAAATGGTCCTTTATGGGGCGCTTTGTACAATTCTTCGGTCCTTTTCGGGACCACTTTGTATAGAAATTTACAATAGGACTTTAAAAATGTTTAGTAAATGGATGGCATTCAATTCACGATCAAGGATAAATATTTTAATTCAGGGTTAATATAAAAATGTGTATAACTTAGACCACATTTTTTGCAAACTTTATTTTTATTTGTTTTATTTAACAATCACATATTATGTATAACAGTTTACATAATTCATGGTAGAAAATTGTTTTTTATTAAATTACTTGAATGGAAACAAGTATTTCCCAGACAAATTTGTCGACCAGACCAAAATGTGATGAGGTAGGTGAGCTAATGTCGAAGTTAGAGCAGAATGCAAGGCATAAGCACTGTCGACAAAATTAAGAAAGCGCTTTTGCGATGATGCGGATGGAGATGGATGACGTGTGGAGCGATTTAAAAAAGAACGTCATAAAAAATGTAGATTGCTAGTATGGGTGGATGTTGAAGTCGAGGAAGGCCGAGAAAGTCATGGGATATGTAGATAGGTACCTAGCTACTAAATAGCGAAGTCCTCAATTAATTTTATGTACCGTTTTCTGCAAAATAGAGGTTTCTGCTGTGTTTGAATGAATATTGTAAGTTGCACACTTTACACCCGCACTGTGCAACCTGCCGCTCATCGGACATCGGATAAAATTGATGATAGGTATTTTTCACCCGAGTTAAGTCGAGGTTCACCGACATTAGCTGAAGTTTCCCTAGTAAATAACAGCTTCTAGTTAGGCATTTCACCTGTCTGATTGACGAAATATTCCTATTAATCAAAATCAATTCCACAATCTTAAACGAATCTTCGTTTCGTTTCGCCCGCTAAACACATCGCATCGTCTACACTCTAGTGGCAGGGTTGCCAACATATTATGACCATTTATATCGAGGTTAGAAAGATATTATATCGCCATAAATATCATACACAACTGTCTGATTAATCAACGATATTTATAATTCAAAAGGTTTATTTGTTTTCATAAAAAGTTTTTCTGTTTTAACTTGACTAGGATTTTCCGGTCAACATGAGGTGCGCATTTAGCAATCTAACATTAGAAATAATATGATAGTAATGAAAATTTCTCAAATATTACAATTACCTACAGATTATAAACTCAGAAAATGATAACACAATTTTAATTTAACATTAAATAAATAATCAGAGTAAGTATAATAAAATAAAGAAAAATAATGATAACGCATAAAAATTATCAACGAGAACTTATTTAAATTTTTAAAAACTGTCTTCTTTAGTTTAATTATAATTAATTGAAAAGCTAATAGGCTATTAATTAACAATGGGAATATTGAATCTAAAAACTTGTATGGACTGCAATATTTTCTGGGAATAAAAATTCTTCTCTTACAATTTTTTTTTAAATAATTTTTCATAATTTCTTATAATTTAAGAATATCTCTACACATAAAAATTCGGGGCTTAGGGTCACAGGAGCCTTTCTACAAAAAATCACTTTTAGAGATGTTTGGCCAGGCTTCCTTTAAAACAAATCATGGTTATTAGTTACATATTGTTATTTTGTAAAATTTTATAAGTTTTTAAATGTGTTTTTCAACATAGAGCTTTGTATCGCTAATAAATTAGATTTGGCATTAAGGAAACCGAGCTTAACTCTTAAAATGAATTTTCGTAGATAGGCCCCTGTGACCGAATTTTTATATAGAAATATTCCTACTTACGTAGACGTAGATACTACATTTTCGAATTTCGATAGTAGAGAAAACTTGTTAATAATTTATAAAGAATCAAGTAAAAATAAATGGCAATTTTTCGATGATATAATAATTGAAAATTGGAATTTCTAATAATATATAATAAAGTGATAACCCTATATCTGCCAACCATTTGATTCTATCCTCTAGTCTCTGGTCTCTGGTCTCTGGTCTCTAGTCTCTGGTCTGGTAAGTAATTGTACTTTTGATTTTTGTTATTTCGATGCCATCAAACATCATTTGTGCTGCTCATTCGTGGGCCATCATTTTTCAAAATGTAAATCATTACTGAAATAAAATACTATTCTCAATAATTCCATTAGGAGAACTAGCCGTGTGTTCCGCTGTCGGTGGCTGAACTTGGCAATCAGGAGGTCACGGGTTCAAATCGCAATTTAACAATACATTTGCTTCATATTTAATGGGTAAATAAAAAAATCTTTGTTAAAAAGTCCAGATATCGAGAATTTGACAAAAACGAAAATTATACCTAAAGAAGAAAATAATTCTACATCAATAATTTAAGGCTCATTTTTATGTACACAGACAGGGTCATATCTTGGTTTGTTTAAAGGTGTTATCAGTAAAAATACGCAGACACAGGCTATTTACATCTATTAATTATTTCTATAATTAATATCTCAACAGAAAAAAAGCTCTGGAAGAGAATTAAAGGGTTTGCCTGTTTCACAAGCCCAGTTAATGCCTAAATACAATAAAGTGAGTACATCAAAAGTACTTTGCTGTCAATATTTTCATGTCTAAACCAAAATCAATGGAGAAATATATCTAATAAGTGCTTATCAAAAGAGGCTAAATTGGCAGTGCATAATGAAGTTCTGGTACCAACCCTTATGTATGGAAGCGAAGTATGGAGTTGGAAAAATAAGCATGAAAGTAGATTGAATGCAGTTGAAATGCGATCTCTCAGGCGAATGTGTGGTAAAACTATGTATGATAGGTGCACTAAAATGTTGAAATTAGAGCAGAAGCAAGGCTGAGATAAGCATTATCGAAAAAATAAAACAAGGTCTTTTACGATGGTTCGGTTATGTAGAGGGAATGGGTGATGAAAGAACGGCCAAAAAAAATATATGATGCGACTGTGTCTGGATGTAGAAGTCGAGGAAGGCCGAGAAAGACATATGCTTGAAAGTGGGCATGTAAGAAGTCAGAATAATCGACGTGCGTGCATGAGAAGATGTATGAATGTGGAGGAAGCAAGAGAAGTATGCCAGGACAGAGTGGTGTGGCGTTCTATCCTCTCTGCCTACCCCTTCTGGGAAATGGCGTGATGGTTAGTTAGTTAGCTCGTTATTAGATAACTGATTCTCATAGATTTCAATGCGATAGTAATGCTTTGAAACGCAGCAACGGTGTATTAATATTTCTAAAATTCCATTTGGATAAAATTCAGGATGTACGTATGTTATGTGCCTATAATATTATATATAATGTTTCTAAACATATTGTTATTTTAATATAGTAACCTGCTTTTCCTTGTACACATATTAGTTTGTTTTAGAAGCTACAGACAAATATATAATGTAGTATGTCTGTACCAATCTGTATTATGTACCTACCTCATAATATCCCGGTATGTTAGTAGAGATAGAGAATATCGTTTAGTAACGTAATTTCATCGCGTATGTGTTTGTGAGTAGAATTCTAAGGATTTGAATTTAGAATATTATTTGAATAATGCGATGGAATTAATCTTCCAAAAGCGTTCTTATTCATCATTCGAATTTCAACCAATCAGCGCTCGAATAGAAAAAAAAACTTTAAGAATTTTGATTGACTTGGATATTGGATGCTTTTGATAAAAATCTTTCTCAAATCAGGGATGTGCCAAATGTACTGATGTTTAAAAAAATAAACATTTGAAGATATCATCATAAAGTTGTTAGTCAATTTAGAAAAGTTACTGAAACTGGTTTGAATTGAGTATAATAAAATGTAATTATTATTATTTTTGCTGGTTTAATTATCTTTAAAATCCATAATAATTTTACTCTGTTTATGTATTCTCCATAAAATAAAATAATACCTACATGATATTTTTAAACACATTGCTTCTTGATTAATAGTGTTTGCCGATATAAAAATATCTAAAGTAATTTCAGATAATAAATACAATAGATGCCTAAACCTTAACAAAAAATAATTTGAAACAAAGCATAATATTATTATTTTATAGTGCGTAAACATATTCACTAATTTCTATTGGTTTGAAATAATAAAAAAAAAAACAAATATTTGTAAAATAAATTAAATCAGTGTGTCCAGGTTTTTGTAAAATAATTGAATTTAATCTCGATATTTAAATAATATGTTTGGAAGTTTTTCGAGAAAGGAAGATGGAAAATCTTAAAGCACTGTAAGAGCATATGACTCGTAATAAGAACTACTGATTTTAGCATTTTTACTACTTCTGTTACCTAAAGGGCACTGCATTGGTACACCAAGTGCAGTGAATCCTGATAATTTATTAAATGAAAGCAAGACGATCAGTCCTACGCTTCATCTCCAGTCCAAGGTGTCACGTATCTATGAAATATAACTGCATTTCATAAAAGTAAAACGAAGATTGGTTTTCCCACCCCTGATTATGATTCCGGCCGGTCTCGAACCGCGACCCGTGAATTGATAGCATAAAGAACACATTTCTGCCACGTCATCTCATCCTCTTAATAACCAATGTTTCAAGCGGAGATCAAAAGCGAGAGACAAAAGAAGCAACTATTCCCACAACTTGTAACACACCCGGTACCCCCCGGTACATAGAGCCCACGTACTCGCGACCCGCGCCGCGCCGCGCCGCCTTAATTGTAATGGGTGGCTCGTAAAAAGAACGCCTTTATTATGTATATTCGTTTAAACAGACAATCCTCTAAATAGAAATGGGTTTCCATTATTTGGAAGTCTTTACATTTAGATTTGACTGAGACTATGTATGCCTCCCGAGAGCCGCCACCATGTTTGCCTATTTCACAAGGCATCGGGTTCTCGGCGTCCTGGACGTCCACTGCGCACTGTAGACAATCCGTCAGCAGCTTACGTCAGAGAGATGACATGTCTTGCGAGGATGGAAAATGGGGCCGATCTTGGCTTCGAGGAGTTTGTGCACATATCCACTGTAACAGACATCCAAGGTAGGATTTACTTTATTCGTGGCAATAAATGGGAAAGGCTGAAATTGAAAACGAGCCGGGTTGTGGTCTTGTGGTAGATTTGAGTACTCTAGATTAGAATCTCTAGGTTCGAATCCCACTCTTGCAAAACTTGTTTCCTGCTTTCTGGCACTGTTATTTCCAACTATTTGAAAGCAGCCCCAAATTTGGAATAAATGAATTGAATTTTTAAATTGAGTTTTCATCCTAAATACTGATCAATGACACTGTTATGGCAGTTTACGACTAAAATGAGGGACGTTGACCTACTTGAGGCAGGCGCTGATGCTCTGGCACCCGATTGTTAAACTTGAAAGCCTAGTATATTTTAAAATCCATAATATGCTTCTCATGGGAAACAAATAGACCCAAACATATTATAGACAAATTTGTATAAGATTATTTGCAAATGAAGATGCAAATTTTTTAGGAATACTCAAAATACCGTACCTCAATAAAATACGGCTGAATATTTAAATACGAGTATTATTCTAAGTCAAAAACCGGGCATTCCTCAAAACGCAATTAAGTTTTTTTCGTCACGTGTCCGACCGCCCTAACCGCAGCGCGCAGGCGCAGGTCGCTGTATCACTCGCGAAATGTTCCATATATACAGGGTGTACAATCCAAATGGGTCAGTATGGTGAAGTCGGAAACTATGAGAGATAGCGAGATCTGTTCTTAGAAACCATGACGTCGATTTTAGATTTAATAATACATAACCGGGAATCGAACCTGGTCAAAATCAATGTGTATAAATTGTGCATGTCGCAAGAAGCACAACACTAATGGAATCTTGTTTAAATAATTGAAAGAAAAAAACCCACCCATATGATAATTATTTTATTTCAGCAAATGTTAAAAATGGTTTCCAATAGATCTAACTGTTCTTCATTCGTTAAACGCATTTTTTATAAACAGTACACAACACATAATACAATAATAATGTGAAAGTTATCAAAAATCAACACGAGGAGGTTATGAAAAGCCGTGTTTCATTTGAAGTTAATTCCAAAAACAGTATTCCATTTTTAAATTTTATATGAATTGGTACGCCCGCTGAACAAATGCGTTCTGATTTTAAATAAACGCTATTTGTAATGCATAATACCGATGCATATAAGATATGCATAAGTGGTCTCTTCAGATAATTGATGATCGATTCATATTATTCACGACTTTTTGCAAATTAATAAACTGTGGGCATTTTAGTCTAATTTACTGTCAGTTGTGTTAACACAAGATTTCATAGCCAAATTGGGTCCTTTTTACTTAACGCGGTTACAAAAATATTGACCAGGTTCGATTCCCGGTTATGTATGAGAGGTAATAAAAAAGTTTGAATGTAATTATTATTAAATCTAAAATCGACGTCATGGTTCCTAAGAACAGATCTCGCTATCTCTCATAGTTTCCGACTTCTCCATACTGACCCATTTGGATTGTACACCCTGTATATTACTCGTGTAGTGTATGCATATCACCTAAAGCCCACCACACACGGTCCGATTTACGTACCTCGCCTCTCCGATATTCTGCAATCAGTTTTATAGAGCTACATAATTACGGGAATCACAATAAAACACAATTATTGCGGGGAATGACCGAGTGTGTGTAGTAAAACAACAAAAAAACTTACATATTATGTACTTCGTTTAGTGTTATGTTCAGAATTTCGGGGCAAATCAACTTTTGGGAATCTGCCTACGTCTACCGGGTGGTAAAAAGTAATGTTATTACTTATTCACACAGAAATAGGAAATAGGTGTTATGTTCTATATGTTACCTCAAGTTGAAAATTCTTTGTTAATTTGTACTTAACATAGTACTGTTTATTTGTTTATTTGTTTATTATGGTCCCTAACATTACATATCTTATTCATTACAGATGGTGTGTGAAACTAATTTGTTATTGATATCTTCTCTACTAGGTGGCGTTTTGCGCACCTGTCTCAGAGAAGATATGTACAATATTATAATTATTGAAAAGATATGTAATTACTGTATTTGCCTGAAAATTTAAATTTATGATTTACAATTTACACATTGAGTTGCAATTTTCCATTGATGACAATATTATTGTACCTACTGATGAAAACCCTCATTTTTGTATTAAATTATTAATTATGAATAAATTTTATATATAAATTTTGTAATGTAGATTTTTCAAAAATCTCGCGCAATAAGCGCTACGTTGAAAGAGTTTGTAGCAAAAAGTAACATTGTTAAAAAAATAATGTTTTATTGGATTGTTGTTTTGTTAATAGTTTTAATTGCTACATCTTATGGGAGTTATAGCACCTACATTTTACGTAAATTTTATTTTTTTTAAATTCCCAGTAATCCGGGCGCTTAGTAGCTGCAAAGACTGTTGAGATTTAGTCTTAATATTGTAAAATACTCACATAAATTAGCAGTTTATGAACAAATATGATAACGCTGCATTTGCAATAACCCACAGAAAACGCACTGTTAAGACATTCTTTTTTTTTCATTTTTGTGAAGGTTGTAAGTTCTTAAAAAAAAGTTCGTATCTCGAATAAAGATGGGTGTCAGTAATAAAATGCGTTTCTATTGTTGCTAGGATATCTTGCATAACAAACCGAGAACATGTAACCATCAAACAACCCTGCCGAAATAGACCAAGTTGAGGCTAGAGCGAGACGGCGTTATCGGGGCGTCCACTGAATAATTCCGTAGGTTAAATTTAATATTGGCGCTCAACAGGTCGTACCGACTAGGGATTAAAAACGGGAAATGGCGGTACGATCGCTAGTTGTTTTTTGGAGGCAGTTTTTGAAATCCATATGCTCCACATAGGGAGCGGATATGGTATGATGGATGATGATGACATATTTTTATCCAAATTTGGAGACTGTTATTGGTAATAATGTGTAGAAAGTTGAATTCATCCATAATTTCTAAAAGATGAATTAATTAATTAAACTGTTGTTCAAATACTTATACACAAATCTGGATTTTTCCCCAGACGCTGACGGCCGTAGGTATATATTTGATTTTTATGTCTCTACAGAGATGAAGTGGAATTTTTTCAAATTCGGGAATATGGATATTAAGAATACTTCTAAATTGTATTGATAAAAATACACAAGAAAAACATCATACGAATAAAAAATTAAATAAACATAAGTAACTGCTGTGTTTTTTTTAATGTTATTTGTAGTTCAGTTTATATTGTACTTATGAATTATTTTACTTAATCACGTTCGTGTCAAGAAATATTAATCAAAGTTATCATCATAACTTGATATCTCGGTAAAATTGTTTACAAATGTCATCGGAGCTGATTTTGTATAATTTTGCAATATAACAATAATTTTAATCTTCTTTGATGCAAATTGCAAGGTATCAATATAAACATTTTAAAATTCCATAACATATTCTACGTCATTTTTTATTTTAAATATTATAATTATTTCCCCTCTTCTTTTTCCGGTATAAAGATACCAATATCTTGTATTCTTTTTTTATTACTATCTTTTTTACATTATCTGTAATTTTTCCATACGAAGGTACGGACGCGTATTCAAGATTTCATAGAACCGCCTTGATGAGGGCTTCACACTCATAAACACAGTACACGAAAGCTTCCGTTTAACAAAAAGTTTATGGAAAAAAAGCGTGATATATTTCAAAATTAATGATGGTATTTACTTAAAACAATTTAAGATGTACCCCTCACATATTTGAATATCGAAGCCTAAAAATAAATAGGATTCAAGCAGACAGTTACCGACCAATTCAAAATCCTTGCTCGAGGATGACACAAACGCAATTATTTATAAATTTTAATGTTATAACAATAGCATTTAAAAAATAACATAAACGCCAATTGTTGTTCGTCATCAATGTAAATACGAATCCATGTAAATTCTGTAAAAACGAATTCAGCGTTTTTCGATGGGAAATCCATCCTACTACATCCGTGACGTATATTTAAAAATTTTCATGCAACTTGCAATGCCCATAATCAACCACATAAAAAACATTACAGTTATTAAAGCTAGGATTATAGTTCGGTGAGATGCATACCCTGCGTCCGTACCCCTCCCCCTCTATTTCCCTTAACCCCCTTCAATGAGACCCTGACTGACCGCGGTACACGGGTGGATGTCTGGGAATGGGGGGCCCTGGCGAGGCAGTATGCGGTCTCCACACGGGAGGAAGTAATTACTAATAAATAAAAATCGGGTAAGAAAAAAAAATTAAAAATATGAAATTCGCCCCTCCGCGAAAACTTTTTTAAATCGAAAAATAGCGAAAAATTAAACCCTTAAACTTTTTGGGTTTAACGCTTTTTTTCAAAACCCCCTCTTGAATTTAAAAATTTCCCAAAACAAGATGGCATTTTTTTTGCTGTAGGGCTGTTTTTCGAAACACGATCTAAAAAAATCTGCTTTTTAATTTGAAAGAGAATTTTTTTTTTTAAAACATGCTCTTTTTTTCAGTG